>PISX010006085.1:0-75388 GCA_004024625.1 Mellivora capensis
AGGACCCACTGCACCGGGCCGTCACTGCACGTTATTAGTTCAGTCACGTACACTAGAATCCGCTGCTTATGTATTAGTCACTCCTTCCACCTTCCACCTCTTGGATCGGAAGGTTCTTGAGGACAGACACTAGCCTTCAAGAACGTGTTTTTATTGCAGTACAGAATACATCCAACAAAAGCACACAAGTCACAGCTGCTGGGCGTGGTGACTTTTAACAAAATGCATGCACCAGGAAAGAGAACAGAGGGGGTGCCTGGCGGGCTGGATCTTAGGAGTCGTGAGTTCAAGCCCCAGGATGGGCATAGAGCTCATTTTTGAAAAATAAAATAACATGTTTAAGGTTGTTATCATGCTCAGGAACTAAAAAGCAATGGCAACGTTGCATGAATTTAACAAAAAAAGGAGAGGGAGAGAATACAATTAGCAGCCCCTACCCCCGAAGCCTGGGGCAGCCCCTCACCATTAAGGGGAACCCTACCTCCAAGGGGAACCATTATCCATCCTGACTTCTCTTACACAGAGGCTTGTTTTGCCTGCTTTTGAACTTAAATTTCCCCCTACATTTCCTCATCACTCCATCGGGCCTGGCGCTCTCCTCATTTAGCAATTCAGTAAGTATTTAGTGAGCACCTACTACGTGCCAAGCACTGAGCTAGGAGAGCCCCCACTCGGCACTCAAGACATCCTGACTGTTGACAGGAGAAGAGAGTGAAAAAAAGAGTCACCAAAACCAGCACACTCAGATGAGGCTAAGTAACATTCCATCCCATCATGTGCACTTACACTTGGCTGGTTGCTGGAGAGAAAAGAAAGGCTGTCTCATGGATTCTGAAGGCGATAGAAGAAGAAAGAAGTGAGGGAAGGCAGGCGTGCACGTGGCCACCGGCTCTGGGAGTCCCCTTCCTCCCAGGCTCTGGTACATCATTACGCAGGGACCCTTCTGTCCCCTGCTTTTCCTCTGTCCTCAACTCCGCGGAGCTGAGACCAACCCCCAGCACCAGGGCACATCTAAAACCTGCCGCTCGCAGAGTCTGCCCTGTCCCTTCCCACCAAGCCACGCTGCAGTCACTCAGAGTGGGAGTTTCATTAGCCATAAGCCACGACACCATGCAACGATATATTTAAGCAACAATGAACAAGAAAACAGTGCTTGTCGGAAACAGCTATGGAAGTGGTAAAAATAACCAATGGTGTCTTGTGCACACAAAGCCCCACGTGCAGACCAGATTCTGTAAGAGGCAAAATAACATGGGCTTCGGGGGGAAGGGGAGGTGCATTGTAGGACTGAAGAGGAAAACTTGCAGGGGAGCATAAAATACGGCATAAACGTGAGGGGGTCGTGGCCGAGGCTCCCAGTGGCCCAGCTGGATGGTCTGGGTTAACGTGCTGCCTGATGTCGATCACCCCACAGGCCACAGAGCTCAGCTCGTCTCCAAAGTCCAATTACCTTAAACGCCACCAAAGACCATTTTGAATTACAAACTCATGAGCGCTATTAAGTACAGGAGTCTTTACTTAGTAGTCTTATCAGATCCGAAGAGACCCCAAGATTTGCCTTGACTGGCCCCGCAGAGGTGCAGAGCCTGGGGTTGCAGACTGGCTCGGCCTGGCCCACGGACCTCAGGAGAGTTTCACTGGGTCCACACAACCAGGTGTGAGAGCCTGAGTGGGAGCAGGCTGGGCTACAAAATAAAACAGCATGATTTAGAGGTGCGGTTTTTGTTTATTTTGTTTTTGTTTTTAAAGGCTTAAACGAGTTTAGAAAAATGCCTTTTAAAACTCTTTTCTTCCTTCTCTGTCCACACCCCATTGACGGCAGGTGGAACGCACTGACTTCACGAGCCAGCGATGTGAAATGGTAACAGAATCCATGTGACGATAAGGGGGGTGAGACAGCACAGTCTGAGTCCTTGCACCGCGTTCAGGTAGTCTGGAAGGTGAAACATGACTTGGGGCTGCTACTTATATTTTTTGAATCAACCCCTCTGTATTCCCTATTTGGTCACCCTTCAGACAATAACAGAAAACAGGAATCTTCAGGGGGCCCAAGAGCTGAGACTACAATGTGGGGACCCGTTATCACGAGGTGACGATGCCGTTCACTCAGAATGTTCAGGTGTTGTTTTAGCATTTTTTAAAAATTACAGTTTTCACGACTTTTTTCCATTTGTACTCTTGGGAGACTGAACCGCAAAGTCATGGTCAGCCCATCAAAAATTTCACCATCCCCCATCAGGTTGTATCTTTGAACCCCAGCACAATTTATAGATGTCTTCCCTCCAAGAATCTGAGTTCCATGGGGGCAGTGGTGTCCTCCACTCGTTCATGGCTATATTGTCCATTCTTTTTTTTTTTTTAAGATTTTATTTATTTATTTGAGAGATAGAGAGTCACAAGTAGGCAGAGAAGCAGGCAGAGAGAGAGAGGGGGAAGCAGGCTCCCCGCCGAACAGAGAGCCTGATGCGGGGCTCAATCCCAGGACCCTGGGATCATGACCTGAGCTGAAGTTAGAGGCTTTAACCCACTGAGCCACCCAGGTGCCCCTATATCGTCCATTCTTGAGCAAAAGAAGGAGCCCTATAAATATTTGATGCATCTTCCTCTTGAAAAAAAAAAAAAAATTCTAGCATCAGTGAGTTTCAGCAATATGGCTATCTACCCCCTCCACTCCACCAACTTCCAACACCCCAGCAACTCCCAGTGCATCAATGACTGAAGAGTGTGGAGTTCTTCAATGAGTTGCTTCATAAATATAAAAAAATTTTCTCCTCATCCAGATTATCTTTGACAACTGTTTGAATTATGATTTTTGTTGTATTACCACATTAGGAATTCTCTGGATCCCAATCTCTACCCTTCGTCTCTGTGCATATGCTCGAATGTCATGATAAGCCTAAACGCATATATTTATAAATAAGTATACAGACATCCAGAGTTTGTACTAAATACAATACCTTTCTCCATTTGTCTTACAAACACTGGATCTGGTGAGCTGAGAAACATACCAGGAATTCTCAAATCAGTCTTCGCCTAGTGAGCGGATTTCATGGTCCTGGTATTTTCACTACATAGGCTTCTCTATTCTGAATGACCAAAATTTATGTGATGCTTTTTTATATTTCTGGACGAAGCATGCAGTGTTAGGGTATCTTAAGAAACCCTGTGGCCAAGTGTATTTTTTTAAATAACAGCAAAGAAGAAGTCATTATAATAAATATGATTGTGAGCATATGTGGATTGCATTTCTGTGTAAAAATGTGTAAATTATTTCTTTGGAAAAAAAGAACACAGTCTTCTAATTTTTAACATGTTTTGCAAGGCCCATATTAAAGGGGCCTTTTTTAAAAAACTGAGGTTTCCAATGGAGGCCATTATTTTCCATAAGACCATGGGGGGGTGCGGATTCCATAAGCTGTTCTGTAACAGGACGTGGGTCACAGAGGGCAGTATGAGGGAGGGAAGGGGGCTAGTCTTTGTGCTCGGCCATTCCTGTGCAATGCTATTCATATAATATGACAATGATGGCTTACATCAAAAGCCACAGTGCAAATAATCCCCTTCTCCATGCCATCCCGAAGCAATAGCCAGCCCCCTAAGAGGCAATGTGCCAACGGTGAGAGTCCCTGTATGCCAGCTAGCTCGGTGCAGAGGAGACTGTGGGGGAGTTTTTTTCTGAATTGGGTTCCGTGATGAATGTTGACTGGCACCGGGAGACTACCTTGGGCCCCCAGAGCCTTCTTAAAATCCTGGCAGCCTGCCAGGGGAGCTCCAACTTCCCAGCCCAGAGAGAGCCCTGTTGGCAGCTTGTCAGGAGCCAGGGGGTTACATGGCGTCCTGGGGGTAATGATATTTTCCAGAACGCTCAAGCTAATAGTCCCATGATGGGTGATGCGAAGGCCTATAGGCATGTATGCTCTTTCCTGTCCTCGGCGTGGGACGCTCAGCCATCCCTGCAAAGCGCCAGGGTGCCCACGCCGCTGACCTTCACAGCAGAGTTGGGGACACGGTCCTTTGTCTCACTTATCTCCACTGCCGAGGGCACCCCCCGAGCCAAGTCTGGCGTCGACCTGCCTTCACACTCTGAACGCATTTACGAAAAGCATGTTGTACGTGTCACCTAGAGGTGTTGTGGCACCGAGTGCACGTTTCTCTCCTCTTTTTGAAAAATCCCTCAAGGACAGGGACATAAACACATGTTAAGAACCCATACCCGTGTAGGGGAATGTCCGGTGGATGTCCCGGGGTGTCCCCAGATCAATGCACCAGAATCTCCTGTTGTTTCGGGGGCAGGGGGCAGGGCCCGGGGGCTGCAGAAGCCGACAACGGATTGGCTTTTGTTCTTCCACTAGAGGTCCAAGGAGAGAGAAGCTGCGGTGAGTCTCCCCAGATGCACCCTTACCTCCTTACATTTTAATCTCTTCATTTCTCTCCATGATGATGGTTTTTAATTCTTAGCACCCCAGCCGAAACTATACAGAAATTTTAGGGCTCTCTGTTTACATTTTGTGGATGGAAAAGATAAAGACAGAGGAATGGAGTGCAGCCTCGCAAGCAGCCGGGTAACAGACCCACCACGCCACAGAACCTCCTGGGTGAGCCGAACGACGTCGGGAGCTGTAGGAGGATGCACCTATCACAAAAAATGATGGAGTCGAACGCGTTCCCATGAGCCAGTTTGTAGCACCCTAATAGGTGGATCTCTCTCTCCCACACCCACTCCTCCGTTTGTTTTAGAACAATACACTGAATTTAGTCACCCTGTTGAAAAGTAGGGTAGCCATTTCTCTTGACACGACGACGACTTTTTTTTTCCCCCAGGCCCAGCAAGGCAACTGCATGGAAACTCACATACAGGTTGATGCCAGTTTTACGTGTTGAAACAAACCAGTCACTCTTTCTCCCGCTAAGCAGTTAAATTAGAGAGTATTCAATTAATAACAGCTGAATATTCTGTCACATTTAGGAAGATGTATGGTAAGACAAGCGAGTTGTGATGTATCTGACAGAAATGATAAAGGTTCTCCCGACACAGTCTGGCAGATACTTGGCTCTTACTGCGGCTCTTTCTCATGTTCTAAAACGTCAGCAGCACAGACCCAAGATCCAGCACCGGCTTCAAGAAAAGAAACACTCCAAAGTGAATCAGGGAAGGCCCTGTCAAGTGCGCGAAAGGTGTCCAGCCCCTGCTTTTTCCCCTGTGAGCCACAGACCTGTGCTCCTGTCCACAAGCGAGCCGGGCTCTTGGGCAGCAGGACGTAGCAGGTGCACGGGCACCTGGGCACACCGGTGGGGCCCAAGCATGAAATCCGCCCCCACCCCCACCCCAGCCGGGGCAGCCTTGCTGAGACACGCACCAGCCCAAGCCCACGCTTCTAATGGCCGTGCCAAAATGCTTTTATCTGTTCCGCCCTCAAGGAAGGCAAGGAATGCGGACCCCTTCCTGGCCTCGCTCAACAGAAATCTGTCCTCTCGGGGATCTTTCAAGGCCACTCGGCCCCCTTCACGGTGAGGAGGCACCGTTCAGCATTTACGCCTGCTCCCAACGCTGGGAGGCTTTATCCACATTCCTTAGCAAACTGCTCAGGCCCAAATTGAAACGGAAAGACAAGAGACCACAGCAAAATTGCTAACATACGGGGAGTGACACAACAACGCGCGACCCAGCCAGCCAGCCACAGTGGCCTGGGGAGGAGGAACCACTCTTGTTTCCGCAAACCAACGGGGTCAGAACCACACGCCGGCTGTGCCCCTCCCGGACGCGCCTGGCAAAACCACACGGGGGGGCCGACGGGGTCGCAGAGGACGTGACCTCCACTCCTGGGGAGACATCAGCCTCATCAATGTGGGGGCCGAGGTTCCAGGAGCAAATGCAAAGCACGTTGGTCAAAGAACCTGGTCAAAGTCCTGCTACAAGTCAAACCAAAGCAAAGAACAAGGAGAACTCAAACAACCCGGCTTTCGTCCCCAGGCAGGATTGGCACCTTCATCTCCGGGCTTTTAAAAACAAAGGCGAAGAGTCGCTGATTTAACTCAAGAGAAACTGTTCTCCCGAGGGGGTTGCGCCCCCTAAAGAAAACTCAGAACCCCGTGCTGTGCACTTTTTAAAAAATGACGAAAGAATCGGGAGAAACAAAGAAGTGTAGACGATGTTGTATGCTTTTTAACAACTTTTCTCTTGCAGCGGGTACGGGACTCATGTCATTTTCACGTTCCTCCCACCAACCCCATCAACGAAAAATGTCCAAAACGCAAACTTCCTCACGTCTGCTCTTGAATTCCTCTCTGAAAGCCTTTCTGGTTCTGGTCTTTGGAAATTTTTATGCCAAATACACACACGATCCCCCCTCTTTCAAGGTGGCTGAAAACCTGACACTAATCCCAAGGATGCCACACACTTTTCCCAAGTGCAGAAAAACACTTCTGTAATGGGGAACAGACCTCGTCTCACTGTAGCCCCAGCGGTGGGCTGAGCGCTGGCGCCGGGAGTGCATCGGCTAACCCGCCAGGTCAAAATTGCCCCTTCAGTTCTTCCGTGGTCCACAGAATTATCATCCTTGCCGACTTTCCCATCTACTTTATTGGCCAATGGCTTGGATTAATAAAGCCCTTGTGGTGTTTACGAGCAGAAGATCACTTTATTCCCTCCTACGCCCAATGACACCGTGGGGCAACAGGCCCCACCGCTTAATTAGATTATAGAACTGTCAGGAGTTGGTGAGATTTTGAATTTATATTTCAATTAATATTTAATAGAGCTTAATTAACAATTCCCCCCTCTCCTCCTTCCGTATTCTGCATTCTCCCGTATGTCTTATTTCTCAGATCTTGCTCTGGAATGGTGATGTGGCTCGTGCGTGGTCTTGGGGAGGGTCACACCTACATGCCAGAGGCCGTTGTCTTTAGACATGCAGTGGCTGTGGCACCTGAAGAAGAAATCACGGGGAGAGGCTCTTTCTCAAGTTCTCTGTCCACGGCAACGTCCCAGTCCTGAGGGTGTGAAACAAAATCTTGGCGTGTGCTACACGGACGTGTTGACTGCCGACACCTCTAACAGGCTCATTTCTTGGGGAGCTACTTTGAAACCTCCACAGCATTTGAAAGGAAATCATACAGGTGCTTCCCCAAAGCCATGGATCCTACAAAGGCAGAGATCATCAGTTTTGAGAACCAGTGGCTCTTGGGCGCCTGGGTGGCTCATTCAGTTAAGCATCTGCCTTCAGCTCAGGTCGTGATCCCAGGATCCTGGCGGGGAAACCTGTGTTAGGCTCCCTCCTCAGCATGGAGACTGCCTCTCCCTCTCCATCTGCCTGTTCCCCAGCTCATGCTCTTTCTCTCTCTCACACACACACAAAAAAATAAGTACAGTCTTAAACAAAACAAAACAAAAAACAGTGGTTCTCAAACATGTTGGGCTTGGGACCCCTCCACATTCTTACAAAGTATTAAGGACTCCAAAGAGATTTTATTTATACAGATCATAGCTATTCATATTTACTGTATTAGGAATTTGAAACTCAAAAATTTTGAGTGTTTATCAATCTATTTTAAAACAAGAGTAAGCCCATTACACATTCACATAGTTTTATGAAAAATACTATTTTTGAAATTAAAAAAATGAAGTGTGTTTATTTTGCATTTCTGGAAATCATTTTTAGGATTTTCTCTACCTAGTTATTTACTTATTTAGAGAGGGAAGGGAGAGGGAGAGAGAGAGAATCTCAAGCAGACTCCATGCTGAGCGTAGAGCCCGACATGGGGCTTGATCTCACGATGCTGAGATAAACACCTGAGCTGAAATCAAGAGTTGGACGTTTAACTGACTGTGCCACCCAGGCGCCCCAATTTTGTAAATTGTTTTAACGTGTGACCTCACAGAAGGCAGGCAGCTTGTCCGATCTGTGCATCCAGTGGCAACATTGTATACCATGGCGCCTCTAGAAGACTCCATGGTAGACTCAACTAAGACTGAGCAGGAAAAAAGCAAGTAATTTCTCAGCATTGTCATCAATGAGTCGTCAAAATGGTTTTGACCTCACGGTTCCCTGAAAGGGTCTGGGGATCCCCAACCACCATTTGAGAAATCTAGTCCCAGAGAATTCCAAACCCTTTTACGGCTATAACACAACAGGCCTGATATAGCTCAACTCCGGCTTTGGCACCCCCAGTCCCTACTCTGGTCCTCAAAGCTAACTGCATGATACATGAACCACTGGCTACAAGTTACAATGAAGACACACCTGAACACAGGCTTTCTGCTCCAGAACTTATGGGCTAGTTCTTCTAGAACTTTCTTACTCAGGATATAAGATAAGGGACACTTAAATATTTTTAAAAAGACACTAAAAGGAAGAAGAAAAAGGAAAAACAAAGTCTTCCCCCAGCCTCCTGCAAGCTACCACATGCCCTAGCATCCAGACTCCCTGGACCAGTGAGGTTACCCCCAAGCAGCAGGCTGGGCAAGAGGAAATCATACTATTTCAGGTCAATTTCAACCCCCCCCCACCCAACAAGAATAGCTGGTCCAGACATCAATGCAGGGTATAGCCTTTCTTTTATGAGCTTTTTTTCTTTTTTAAAGCTCTTGTTTGAGAATATATTTTAGTTGCTAAGAAACTAGTTTCTTATTGTAGACTCAGTGAGAGTAAAGATAAAGCAACTGTCAAAATAGCATGTTATTTTGACAGTAGCCATATCATAACCATAAATGATACAGTTTATCTGTACATTTTTACCTTCACTAATGGGGTCTAAATACTGTATTCTCAGATATTTCACACACACACAAAGACACACATACATGCTTTTAGTAAGAGAGGCCACCACACAGTTAGCAGTGAGCGCTCAGGAAACACACACACACACACACACACACACACACACACACACAACCACCCAGCCCCCAAGTTGAAAGCTCCCTTCACATACAACTGGAGACAAGTACAAATACTCTATTGGCTTTAGCTCAGGGTTTACTTCATTTAAAGTATTTTTTTTAAAAAGAAATGAAATTGCTTTTTTAAAAAGGTAATAAATACAGAGTGTTCTCTAAGCAGGAATGTTTTTGCTTAAAACCTAACTTTTTTTTTATATAAATTTTTAAATTTTTTATAAACATATAAAGTATTTTTATCCCCAGGGGTATATGTCTGTGAATTGCCAGGTTTACACACTTCACAGAAGAAGCCAGTATAGAAGCCTGCCTTGTCTGAAAACCTAACTTTTTATGTAAAGTAAAGAAAAAGGCTCGGGTATATCTGTATTCGCTCAAACCATCGTTCCTACATACGATTCTTGGTCCGTCAGATGGTAACCGTCATCAGACAAGGCAGGCTTCTATACTGGCTTCTTCTGTGGTTCTCCTAAACCACGCACTTGTGCTTTGAAAAGAGACAGACTGATTCCCTCCCTCCTATCCACGCATCCGTCCACCCAAACATCCTCTAGCTGTCCTTGTAGAAAGTTTTTGGTGTGGTCAAAGGGTCCAGGCCTAGCTTATTTAACAAAAACAAGCTCAGGTGAACGATCAAATCTACTAAAAATCTCCAGCAACTCCAACCAAATACCCGAATATGTACTTCATCTCACTTTTGTTTGGCTGACAGGCAGGTTTTTGCAGAATTTGAAGGAAAACCAGAACTAATCTTTGTGTCTGCTCAGGAACTTGTAATAATAAATGCTCTTCATCATCATTTTCACCTATTTCTTAGGGTAATTACCCTTAAAACTCTATCAAAGGAGGGGCGACTGGGTGGCTCAGTTGGTTAAGCGTCTGACTCTAGGTTTGGACTCAGGTCATGATCTCAGGGTTGTGGGATCGAGCCCCACACTGGGCTCCATGCTTAGCACAGAGTCTGCTCAGGATTCTTTCCCTCTGCCCCTTCCCCTTCATGCACACTCTCTCAAATGAATAAATAAATCTTTAAAAATTGAAATAATTTAAAAATTTTAAGGACTATTAAGGAGTTATTGAAAATAATTATTTGAAAGTAATATAGCAACATGGGGAAACTCTATACTGTTTTAATTTGTTAGTTTAGTAAACAAGTACATTCCAATTTTAGCTATCTAATCTGTATCTCTATCTATCTGTCCATCTATCAATCTAACTACCAGTCTACAAATGGATCACAACAAGGAAAATACTAAAATAATGCAATGTGTTCCTGTTTGGGGGGCGAGAGGACAACCAGTATTTTTTCTTTTATTTTCCCAATTTCCTGTGCAGCTTTAATATTGTCTCGATTATCACCAAGAGAAGGAAGGACATCTTAGGGATTTAGCTATACTTGATTTTCCCTACTTCGGGTGGCTTGACAAGTTTCCCCAGAGGGAGTGAGACCTACCCCATAATGCCAAGGTGAGGCTAAAATCAAACCTATTACAGATAGTGTTTTCTTTCTAGTTTCCTCCTCATACTTCTAATCCTACGTAAGTGGAGAAAGAGTCCCTCCTGTCTTCTCCATCCCCCACCACTACCCACATCCCCCCTCCAACCTGAGGGGCTCCCGTAAGGTTAGGGTGATATTTTCAAATCCTCATGCAAAATCTGATGCAATGAGGTGACCTTTCTCCTCATCCAGAGTGAAGGATGGATATCTTGGCTGTTTGCTCCCCGAGCCTATAACCCTGCCTTCTCATTGGCTTCAAGAGAGCTTCCTCTGAATTCAGCAAAACTGCAAGGTAAACATTTCTGCTGTGAGATTTGAAATTTGTGGTAGAAATTTCCAAGAAGCCACAGGCTTCTGCAAAATAAGTGAATCACAGGGAAAAAATCTGCTCTTTTCTGATTGACCCTTTTAATGACGTATTATTTAGCCTTAGATGATCAAGGTCACAGAGCCTGCCATGACCTCTTCTAATGACTATTACACTGACCTTAGGCAACCAAGCCAGCAGGAATCAGAATTGATTAGGAGGGTCTGCTGCCTCTTTCTGAAGAGGCCAGACATAGAGTTCTTATTTCCACTTAATTATCTCTTGGCCTGTCCTCTGATACACATGACTGATTCTAGAAGCCAGCAAGCAGGAATCATGAAGCAGTGGAAGTCAGGTGAACCCCCATGAGCTGCCTCTCTCCCTGCTATCCCCGGAGACACACACACATACATCTCTGATCACACAATTATTATTTATGGTGTGATATGGTTTTTCTGTATCTTCCATTTTGAATAAAGAATTTAAGGCTCTTAGTGTTTAACGCTTTACATCTCAAATCCTGGTGGTCTATTTGTATAATTAGCAATACCTTGACTTTTGCTGTCAAACCAAAAAATTGAAGAAAAAATAAAAAGAGTGGCACCCATGCGCTTTCTCACATTGGCTGACCTTCATTTTGAAGTTAAAATGGTGGAGAGACCTCTCTTCGTGAGCTATTTGGTGAATATTATTTTACTACTCATGATCAGTGCATACATTAGGAGATGGAGTAAGAAATATTTCTGCTCTGATGTGTAAACCTTATCCTCCACCTGTCAAGCTCCAATCAAAACAACATTCCAAAGCTGCCAGCCCCCAATGTGTCTTGGAACGCCGTTCCTCCACAGCTAGGAAGGCTGTCCTTTCCTCTGGTCTCACTACAACTCAGGTCAAGGTGAGCATCGCCAAGGTCCAACCAATGTCTCCACTCAAAGGATGGTTAATGATCTCACAACTTCTCGACTCCTCAGCCCAAGAAGAAATGACAAACAAAATCCCACTTTGCCTTTTCTTCCTGTGGAAAGTGGCAGACAATTTCCTTCCTAGTGTGCCCATGGTCATTCAAGATTCAGAGAGGAATGGTTACTTGCTTCTGGTTACACAGAGTTGAGGGCTGTTCTGATCTAAGATCTAGTAAGCAGAACACAAAATATACCAAAATGCGCTGTCGTATCATACCCATCATGGGCCAAGAATATAAACATGACCACATTTGTCTTTGTCCTGACTTTTGCCCTCCTTTCTTGTACTTTCTATTATATATATATATATATATATATATATATATATATATATATATATTGCAACACACACGCACACGTGCCACATAAACACAAGTAGGAGAGTTACAAACATAGTACTCTTTACAGTCTGGATCTGCTCAAAGGCAAAAGATCATTCTCGAATTTACTAGTATTTAAATCTAGGAAACAGCATTTGAATTCGGTGATAAGGAAATAAAATGTAGAGTCAGGAGATCAGAATCTGAGCTGGCCCTTGGTAACTTCTGAGTTAAATATTTCCTGCAAAGTCACCTGCTTACACCTCAGTTCCTCACCTGCACGAAGGGAACAACAGCCTCTCGAAGACTTGGGGACATAGTAAAAAGAGGAAATACAGTGATTTTGAAAAGAGTTTTGGGTTTTGGGAAACATGAAATCCTTCCTTTAGGATTATTTGGAAGCACAATATGGAAACTAGACCAAGGAGCCTCTACTCCAGAAGAACGGTGAGATCCTGTACCAACTCAACTGCCCGCCTTACCTCTCCCCTGCACTTGCGCGCCCCCCCCCACCCCCGCCGTCACCACATGCATCCATGAGATGAGGACCCCACAGAATTCTGGGCAGAAAATCTGAGATAATGCAGGTAAGTAAAAGCAATATAAAACTGTCACTGCTAACATGGCAGCTGGTGAGAAATCCAGACAGGAAGCATGTCGATAAAAAGACAACTGTTTACCAGAGCTTTCTCAAGTTAGATTTAAGAGTTTGACTACCTATTACTACTTTTACCTACAAATCCCAGGCTAAGTGACTGAGATGAGTGAGCAGAGTGCTTCCCAGTCCTTTACTGCCTGTTAGGAACCTCCTGCACCAAAATGCCAAGCACAGGAAAAATCATTCTGGATACTTTTGGTACCTGAAAGCTGACTTTCTTAGCTTTTCTTTGGCTCTAGGAAAAGTAGGTTCAATACTTTATGTCAAAGTACTTAGGACGGCCATTGGAAAATACCCATGTTCTACTGTTCTATCAGAAAGCGCTGCCAAGGGCCACGTGGCAACAGCAGATCAGCGAGTGACGTTTCAATGCTGACATTTAGGATGTGCGATGGGAGGCCCATTGGCAGGATCCTTCAGAAGCACATGACTCAGTAATGTCAACTCTGACTGGAGTGGAAAGTAACAGCATCCAGAGGAGAATGGAACGCAGGACTATGTTACTAACATCAATGGCACTGGGTCACATACGCACATATGAAGGCATGCAGCAGAATTCACGAAGAAATTTCTAAAGGTTCTTGGAAAGGTCTGATCTCAGATGGTCTCTCACTCTGCTAATGTCTTTACTAGACACTTCATGGAAGGAGTAAATCGGCAGAAAATGCTTCGAACTGTAGCTGGTTGACTAATTTCACAACTACCGACTACCGAAATTGATGCTATTACTATTCCTACTCCTTTCTTCAAATGGAGACGATGCAGCTTAAGGAGAAGATTCAAAACCACTTCACAGACTGACCTTGTTGACAGTGAGGCACCTCATCTCTGGGTCTCGGCATACTTCCCAACACGTTAATTATTAGATGGCTTTGGCCAAGAAACAATATTATTGGCTCAATTTGATAAGGGCAGAGTGTAGGTGTAGATATTGCTGTTATTATGAAGATGAAATAAAAGCTCAATCCTTTACCAAGCACTTCCAGCAGCAGCCTGCGATGATAAAGACCCGTCCCAGGGCAGCGCCAGGGAGAGACAGAATTCAGTAATTCTAATTTCCAGGCCATTGCTCAGTCTGTGGCCCGTGCTTTCCTTCTATTTTTCACTGTAAAGTTTAAGTGTCCTCCTTTGGTATTTTTCCTTGGAGAGGCAATGTGGCGCCGTGGAAAAGAATAGATTTTCGTATCAATTTTACCGTATTGCCAACTAGATATATTGACCTTGAGTGGCTTTATCCTCTCTCAGACTCAGTTTCTCCATCTTTAAAATGATGTATTAACCTGCAAGTCTGGTGTAGATAATAGAGTATCACCATCTAAGTGTGGTGTAGAGAATAAAAATATTGCCTTGCGAGCTTGGTGTATTACATGGAACAGAGTCTTGCTGATGACAGGTTATCCATCAGCCAAGATGCCATCCCTCCCTTCCTCCCACCCCGCACCCATCCCCTCCCCGTCCCCACACACCCTGTCTTCTTAGATATGACATTAGACCAAATAGCTCAACTAAGATTTGGGACCCATGTGAAATTTCCACCCGCTGACATGGTCAGAATGACCATGAGTGTTACAGTTACTTCAACAAAAGAGCTGTGTTCAGTAACGATTTGTTCATTGGAGACATAGGAGATGTTGTGGCTGGAAGTTCTTCAGTAGTAATTACAGACGATTTGTGATGTCTCGATCCAAACATAAAGAAGGAAGGAACTAGAGAACGGAGAAGAGGGACTCTCCCAAAGTTATAAGATTAGGCGAGAAATGAGCCTAGGAAACATGATCTACTATTGAGTCCGACACATTACTCTGAATTTCTGATTTCAACTTGGTGTCAAACATGGGAGGGGCTTGCCTGGGTCTTCTGGTATTTCTGAAATCCTACCATGCTTCTCTGATGTTCTGTGGCCCTACCTCCTGGTATTATCTCCTGGTATACAGAACAAAAGCTAAATCAAGTCATTAAGATTAATGCAACAACGGCACCTGGGTGGCTCAGTGGGTTAAAGCCTCTGCCTTCGGCTCAGGTCATGATCTCAGGGTCCTGGGATCGAGGCCCGCATGGGGCTCTCTGCTCAGCAGGGAGCCTGCTTCCTCCTCTCTCTCTGCCTGACTCTCTGCCTACTTGTGATCTCTCTCTGTCAAATAAATAAATTAAATCTTCAAAAAAAATTTTTTTTTCTTAGAGGGACACCTGTATGACTCAGTGTGTTAAGCATCTGCTTTCAGCTCAGGTCATGATCTCAGGGTGCTGGGATCAAGTCCCACACTCGGGCTCCTTACTCAGCAGGGAGCCTGCTTCTCCCTCTGCTTGCCGTTCCCCCTGCTTGTGTGCACACACTCTCTCTGGCACACAAATAAACAAAAATCTTCAAAAAAATTTTAAAAAAAGATTAATCCAACGAGTCCTTACAATCCCCTCAGACCTCTAGTTGCCTACCTTTCCTCCTTAGAAACAGAAACCCAATGTATTTAGAAGATATGCCCAGGAGAAAGAAGGTTCAGGCAAATGAACCTTCTGAGGCTTCCTTGAGGCCAGCAATTGTCATGGGACTAACTTCTGGATAATAACACATACGTGGAAGTGCTACATGGGAGGTTTTGAGAAGGCCCCTTAAAGGAGTAAGTCAGATCCATAGTATGCCCTTCCTAACTTTCTCTGCCCTTCCTTACTGCCTGGAACATTGATGCGATGGCTGGAAACCCAGCAGTAATGCTAAATTTTATGAGAGGATCTTGAGGATGGAGTTTCAATGCATAATGATGGCCTTCTAAGGCCCTGGTTGTCTGACAACTGACTCTGGGAATTCTATTCCAAAAGATATTATGTAAGCCACCATTTTTTTTTTTTTTAAATGTTGCCAGCAGACAGATCTAATGCTTAGCGATACAGGGTTGCTAAACTGTGTAAGAGAATCCTGGATTTCTCTGGAAACAATTTTGGAAACATCCATGAAAGATGATGCACAGCTTCAGACACTACCTAATAAATTCCGAGGGACCTAGCACATAGGGTGTGCCAAAGCGCAGGTGGGATGTGTAGCATTTAGCTCCAACAGCACCAGAGGGAAGTAAGTTTTCTAGCCAAAAGATCAACATAGAGGGCAGTGAGGGTTAAGAGTGTTGGATCCTTGAGTCCTGAGGATATCTTATTAAACACCAGAGAGCAAGAGATGGAGAGAGAAAGAAGGAAAGGAGATAGGAACAATTCAGCATGTCAGAGTCATTAGATGGACATTCCAGTGGAGGAAGGAAGTGAACAAAACAGATCAATAGAACTGTTATCGAATTTGTCATCATGGCCATAAAATTACTAATATCACGGTCATTATTATGATGCCACTGACTGGACGTTCCTGGGGAAGGAGGTAACAGCTCCGGTACCACCCAGAGCGCTCCCCTGAGGCTAGCTGGCTTCTCTGACTTTGCTCCATCCCTGGTCTTGGCCCCTGAGGAATCTTCTTCACGGGCTTACATGCTGTTTGCCAGGAGCTGACCCCATAGCAGGAAAGTCGATCCTATTAGTGGAGTCAAAGCTGGACGCCACTCCTTCCATCCAGGGAATGGTACGCAAAGCCATGACATCCCCGCTCGGTGATGAAGTTACTCATTACCACGACGCATTCATCACTGTCAATTACTCTCCAGTCACTTTCAGAAGCCATGCCTCTAGCATTTTCAAGCAGCAAGCTGGCTAGGACTATTAACCCCCGGTCTGTAGATCTCTAAACATAAGCCCACATTTGGGCAAAATGATCTCTGTGTGGCCTTTTTTTTTTTTTTTTTGAGTCAAGCTGCACCTCCCTGTTTCATTTTTTTTTTTTAAGTCAGCAGTTAATAAGGTTAAAAATGGGCTGTTTTTTTATACAGCAGTTTTCTCAAGCCGAAACCCAAGTTCTAGTGTAGATGTTGGCTTCAGTGTATCATTTTTCCACGCATTTGTTCACCGCTTCACAGGAGCCTCCTACTGTGCTGGAATCCAGTTTTGTGATCCTCAGTGCTGAATACAGAAGGGATCCTCCAGTCCATAAGCAACACGGATACCCCATAGTTGAAGGCTTTGAAGACTTTTCTACCCCTACCCAGGATAGAAAAAATATAAAAAATCTGCAGGTTTCCCTACTCTGGAGTTTCTCTACAATTGATTGCAAGGTGAGTAGAAAAGGTACTTTTCTCTTCAAGACTCCCTGGAAGACTGTCTTTCAAAGATGGGTAATTTTTATTTGGCTCGTAGATGACAACTACAACTCTCAGCTTTTCTTCTTGCCCATAAATTTGCATTTTTTCCAGATGGGCTATGGTTTTGCCTAGAAAGGTTAAAGAAATTTCTACTTTAAAAGAACGAAAACGGTCCGCCTGGGTGGCTCAGTTGGTTGGACGACTGCCTTCGGCTCAGGTCATGATCCCGGAGTCCTGGGATCGAGTCCCGCATCGGGCTCCCAGCTCCATGGGGAGTCTGCTTCTCCCTCTGACCTTCTCCTCGCTCATGCTCTCTCACTGCCTCTCTCTCAAATAAATAAATAAAATCTTAAAAAAAAATAAAAGAAAATAAAAAAATAAAAGAACGAAACCATTGGCTGTTACCTCCAAGTTTATAAGTCTCTTTTAGAATTGATGATGACATTTCTTTGCTGCTAATGTAGGTGATTTTCACCCTAGGACTTTGCTGTGGCTTTGGTGGTTCATAAATCAAGCACACATACGTGTACACACACACACACACACACACACACACACTGACCACAGCCTCCTAGGATAGCAGCCTCACAAAGATGTCTTCATCTAGAGATCATAACTACGACGATGGCCAGGGGACTTATTAATACACTCTCACCATTTATTAGAACAGTATAGTGAAAAAGAAAAAAAAAAAAAAAAGAGGTTGGCTACCATCCTACCAGTGCAACCAACAGGGACCCACAGCCCATTTCTGCAGTTACTTCCTTGTACGGATATTACAGTTAAATGACAGGCACGAAAGACTGTGGTCTACTACACCATCATTCTTTCACTCTTGGACCTGAAGTACGTTTTACTTATAGGACCCTTTCTGGCTGCTTGTTAACAGGAATTGCAATTTATAACCTTGGAAATCTGTCTAGCATTCTTTGGAATAGTAAAAGCATACATCTAAATCATACGAATTCTGGATCACTAAGAAGAATTTACCAAAATGTCCTCCTGGCCCACTGAATCCAGAGACATGGCCCTGATGGCCTGTGGGGGCTACTCTCGCTCCATGTACCTTCAATAGCCACAGGGACTCCTTGGCCAACTTTTCTGCTAATGTCTTAGAAAATGAGTCTCTTGGTATATACCCGAGTAAAACTATTAATACCATATAGTAGCAAAGAAGAGGAAGAATTAGCCCTTTCCAGCGCCAATGCCAACACTCACACATACATAAATTACTGGCTCTTGTCACGTTTTCTCTTGTTAGATCTTTCCAGTTTTAACTACAATTTTAATAATGGTCCAAGTCTGATGGTTTTGAAATCTTTATCCTATATCTGGTAACACTGATCAAATATCAATATCCACAGGTAGAGTTAATTTCCCCTTTTCTGCCTTCCCATAGAATTTTGCAAATATTTATACCATACAGCACTTATTATTAGGTACTAAAAAGAGGTGATCGTGTATCTGCCTGTTACATAAGCTGTTGAGTTCCTCGAGAGCAAAGATAATGAACGTCTTATTCATGCTCAGCACATAATAGACACATACTCGATATTTTGCCAATTAATTAATGAATCCACGTTTGAATCCCAAGTACCTTACACAAACCGCTGGTACATACCAAGTACTCGGTAAATGTACTAATTCCATATTTCATAAACCCTTATTACTGGGGCCTGAGCTTTGTGGGTCTCCCCCCTTCCAGAATTAGTCACAAGTTTGTTTTTTCTATCCATCGTCCTCTCTCTGACACAGTCACTCATTTGCAATGTAGCTACTGCTCCTGGTTGTCGAGTTTTTATGGCCACTAGACCGTGAGTTCTCTGAAGCCAGAACTGGGTCTTTTCCATGTTTTTTTTTTTTTTTAATCCTTTCCATACTATTAGTTAAAATATATTTTCGTCATCATATGGCTCAGCACATAGAAAGCATACGGCGTGAAATAATGGTTCAATGTGCTTTGTTGCCATGGTCACAGATCTCAGTCAAGAAACCTGTGACTCATGGGAACCGAACCTATGGTGTTGAGCCAGGGGCCAGGACGCTCTTGGCCTCTGCCAACTGGCCACAGGGTTTTCTCACCACTGCACTGTTCCCTGCTCCCCGTCCCGAGTCAGGTCTTCACTCGGAACTTTTATTTCCTCTCCTCACATTGATATCAAATGGTCTCTTCTTCAAATATAAAAATCTCTAAAACATAACCTATCTCGCTTACTCTTACGTCAGAGGCCAGCAGCTACCAGAGCTTTCTCCCAAAGAAATGGAGGCTTTCCGAGAGGTGTTACAGAACTCTGTCATTTGTACCTAAAGAAATGGACGCTATAATTAAAATACAAAGTGTCATTCAAATATTTCAATATAACTTGTATTGTCTCTGAGACCTCAGGTAAATGAACGCTGATGAGTGAGGAAACACAGACACACACAGAGTTCCTTCATAAAGGCTGCAGCACGAACTGTGTCCAACCCCAGAAAAAAGAGACGGCACTGAGCAACTTAAATGCAAAGGAAGAAAAAAAGGCAAGAGGGGGGGAAAAGTATAATCATCTAAACTTTTAAAGACAGCAATTTAAGCAAATTGCCATATCTGCTTTTAGAAATGAAAGGGGAAGAAAAATGCTCATTTCTTTTGAAGTAAAATTGAGTAGGTCAATGGCTGTGACAATCCTCTCAATAACCACTAACAGAAGATCAGTTTGGGTGGGCAGGGAAGCGCTCAGTAGCAGGGATGCATTGAATCTTGGAATAATTTCACTTACCACAAGCTGTGTGAGAGAACCAAGCAGTGTGTAGAATACAGCCCGCGAGGTAACACATCAGCAGCTGAGGTGGGAAAATAAAACCTGCAACCAAATATTTCTTGAGATTTATTGCGTGATTATTTACTCAAAAGGCAGGGAGCGGAATGTGGAGCCCATTTAAGGCACCCGAGCAGGTGAGGAGGTTTCAGAGTAAAAAGCACCAAGACGGAGTAGGCATGTGAGTACGTGGGTGTGACTGACACCGGGGGGGACCCACGGTATTCCAAGATACGGTACCTGAGATGACACAGCGGGACTGGGTTTTTGAACTACGGCTTCCGGGACCCAATTTCACTTATTGAAGAATTTATTGAGCGCCGATGGTATGCATGACATTCATAAGCGGCATGGTGAGCAGGAAGAGGAGAAAATGTGCTCCCAGGCTGTAAGGGACTTCTACCCAAAGCTGGTGTCACTAAAGAGACCAACCATCACCCCATCCAGAGACAACGGAATAGTCTCCAAAATATTGTCCAAACCAGATGGCACTGCGGTATAATTTACATAAGTAATAGTGGAAGGAATGAGAATTAGGGGAGCTCCTTGGAAAAGGTTTCCTGAAGTAACTGCACAATTCAACTAGACCAATTAATAATTAAGACCTGTGGATTTTAAGAACAGGGGTTTTATTTTAATGTTACTTAATTTAATTTTAATTAATTAAGAGAGCTGTGGGTGGGGGAGGGGCAGAGGGAGAGGGACTCTCCCAAGCAGACTCTGCGCTGAGCACATAGAGCCCGATGTGGGGCTCCATCTCACGACTCCAGGATCACGACCTGAGCAGAAATCCACAGTCAGATGCTCCACCCACTGAACCACCCAGCCGCCCCTTTCAAGTTACTTAATTTTAAAGATGGTGTAATTCAAACTATTCATCAGAGCATAAAGACAGCTTTATAGAACACGAGAAGTCCGTACCAACTGGCCTGTTTCTATCGTTGTAAGTAAAATCTCATCTAATTTTTCCTTTGTGGAAAAGATGGTGTGGTCTTATTCAAGAAAAGCTAGAGGTATAACTGCTTAGGTAAACAGTATAAGTGGTAGTTCTTATAAAATTAAATATAAAGTTACTGTATGACTGAAGAGTGTAAGCCCTCTGTGTTCACTGCAGAGAAGTGAAAATACATGTCACACAAAGATTTGTGCACAAATGTTCATGGTAGCTTTAGTCAAAAGAGCCCCACACTGGAAATGATCCAAATGTCCATCAATGGATGAATAGATAAACAAATTGTGGTATTTTCCCACAATGAAATCATGCTCAGCAACAAAAGGAACACACTTCTGAACCAAGCACCAACTTGCGTGCATCTCAAAACACCATTTTTAAGATTTTATACATATGAAGCCTGACACAAAAGACTACATTCTATATAATTTCAATTATATGAAATTCTAGAAGAGAGAAACTCTACCATAGTGACAGAAAGCTGATTGCCAGGGGCAGGGATTGGGTGTGTGTGTGGTGGGGGGGGATGGAGGGGCAGGGATGGGGTGTGTGGGGGGGGGGATGGGGAGGGCTGTAAAGGGGCATGAGGCAACTTTTTAGGGTGACAAGCTCCATATCTTAATTGAAGTGGGGATTGGGGGAGATCCATGAATATGTCAAAGCTCTTCAAACTGTACACATAAAAGAGTGCATTTATTTATGTAAATTATACTTCAAGTTGATTAAAAATAAAAACAAGAAAAGAGAAAAAAAAGAAGCAACATTCATACTTCTATATTAAAATAAAGACTGACCTATTTCCCTGACTTCATCCTAAACTTTATTTCCTGATTTAGGGGATGGATCCACTCCACCTTTCAATACCAGTAATGTCCCATATGCTACACGTCAGTCTAACTTCAAGTAAACCATCATTCAAGTAAACCGCCATCTAACCTCGTGAAACAAGCCCGAGAGGTTTAGAGTCCCAGCCTCACGGAAGGAGCTTTCCCCGGGGGGGACCTGCCTTCAGGTATGGAGAATACACAGAATGGGTACGTTTCTCAGGGCCGCCCAGAGTCAAGGTCAGGGAGGTCCTGAGTCATGACGGCTGGGTAGAATCCATTTGAACACGTCCCTTTCTTCCTAGTCTCCTTGGATCTCGGTCAACAGCATTACCTCCCATGTATCTCCTAATGTCCTTCTTAGGAGCTGAAAACTCAACATGTGCATTCCCGTGGGATTCCGTTCTCTGGTTCTCCAGTAGGAAGCTCTACCAGACACTGAGAAACACAATGTTTTAATCCTCTTTCCGCACCCCCCCCCGCCGCCAACAGTCCAGCAAGCCTCTGTTCTCCTTCCCTCTCTGCCTCCCTGACTTTCTGTGTCTCTCTCCCCTCCATCTGTCCATCTTCTCTGCCACACATTAGGTTGACAATTATTTTTCTGACTTTTGCTGCATTTCCTGGCTTGTGCCTTTGTTACAAATCTATGTCTTTTCTGGAGGATAATGCACATCTCATTGTTCCTCATGTGGCTTTTTCCCTTCTCTTTATTCGGGTAGAAGAGGAATGGATTCCTCTCAAAGAAGGAAGATGAAAGGGGGAATTAGATTGCGATGAGAGAGTGTGGAATGAGAGAGGAAGGTGTCAATTAAAAAAATGAACCTCACCGCATTCCCCTCTTGACAGGTGGGGTGAGTGGAGCTGACAGCCGTCACATTAGCTGGCTTTGGTGGAACCCAAATGCCTCGTGGTCCCCTGAGCTCAAAAGGAGTGATTCCAGGCCTAGCGGACACACTCACACATTTTCACTTGGTGTTCCAACGCCTCCCCCCAAGCTATTTCTAATAATGGTAATTATAATGATTTGAGGCTTACGCAGGGCAATTCCGGCCTGAAGGCAGATTGTAATGAAGTAGTCGGGGTGAAGGGAAGGGAGGGGGCGGCCATGGAAGGGGCTGGACGGGGACACTTTCAGGCCTTAAATAGCTTTGTCTAGTCAAGCCAACTGAGGCGGCCTCGACCATCAGGCCCCAAGTTGTGCCCCGCAGGACATTCTGAAACCTGGAAGATCGCTTCCGTCCACAGACGGGACACACTGACTCCCGGGCAAAACCGAGAGCTCTGCTGAGTCGCCACCGTCCCTCCCTGTGGCCTGGGGCAGTGGCGGCTCAAATCCCACCCGCCGTGCTCTGCCCAGCGCCTCTCATGCTCTCCCCATCGCTAATGTTGTCCTAAGAGCCTTGGCCAGAATCCAATTACCACTGATACACATCTTCTCTTGACTCCGAAGGGCTCTTTCTGCCATTGAAGGATACCCCAGAATGTTGAAAACTTGTCCTGATTGCAGAGTCAACGGTCATGTGGTCCTCGGCTCTGACGGAATGGCCTTAGGGGGAGCCTTGATGGGCCTCCCCCGTCATCAGTGGTACCCTACCTCTCCGCTCGGCCCTTATTAAAGCCATTCGTTCTGAAAGCTAAATGAGTACGTTTCCTCTTCAAATGCTCGAAAACAATAGCAGGCAGCCAGGGATGGGATAGAACAATGCCGGCTTAATCACTGTTCTCTCTCCTTCTCCTCAGCTTTGTTCCCGCTATCAGCAGTGAGGCCCTAACACGCCTCACCAAGATGCCATACACACGGACAGAAGCACACGCGTGTAGGCACACATGCATCTACGATATTTATAACGAATTTCCGAAGTGTGCAAACATACACATTCTATATACGTAATAACACATAGAATTCAATCTCACTGTATCCCGATAACGCATATCCGTGCAGGTTTATTTTTGGCTTCTCTAAGCAATCAATAAATTCCTATGCTGCCAAGTGTTGAATGAATACTTCCAACTAAATACTTCGTTTTACAAAAGGAATATTTATCTTTTCAGAGGATCGTGGTGTTGCAAAGATGGACTATCTTTCTACTGTGATCAGAATAGAGATGAGCTGAAGCTACGGTGTGTGTATATATACACAGGGCTTATGCAATATGATGTAAAACTGCAGAATACATATAATGAGACAAATGAAGCATTTAAATTTTAACTGGAAATGAATACTTCTGTGATAGCGTTAATGAATTACAGAAGTGTTTAGAATGGTCTCTGTTTTACTTTTCACCTGGTATCTATAGCTCTTGCTATCCAGCTCAGGAAATAATGCCATGATATTCTCTCTTTATTCCACATTTCCTTACTTCAGAGATATTCCTAAAGTAACTGACTTCACTGGCAAAAAGGCAGCCCCATGAATATTCCCGCTCCAGATCACAGGGCCGTCACATACAATGTCATCTTTCCATTCTTCGCCCTTTACAAGCTGTCTAGGCACCTAAGTAAACACAGCCACAAGAGAGATAAAATGTTCAATATGTCAAACGTTATTTGTTACTCTTGGTAATGGTATATTATTAATTTATCACACTATCATTCATTAGTACAGATAACTTAACACCATGCTATTGGCAGGACCTAGTAGTGTGTGTGACATATGACAGGCGTTCAGAAAGTGTTGGTTAAGTCAACCCCTTACATGAGAGCCATATCATAGAATGGGGAAAAGATACCCAAACCCTAAACTTCAAGAATCAGTCGTGGTGGTCACGGCAAACACGTCGTCTAATGGTGACGACTTATCAGACAAAATGGCATTACAAGCGAAATTCAAATCATAACGTTAATTATTCAGACAGGAATTAACAGGATCTATCTAAGTAATATAGCATTGCAGTTTTTATATTTTTTGTATTTCAAACAACCAAACGAGTTGTCCACTGAAGTTGACTTTGGTCCGTTATATACAAGGAATTCCTCCTTCAAACCATTACTGGTAATCAGGACCTACAATAATAAACTTCTTATAACAAAATTCCAGGAAAAAATGAGAAAGGGGATAACTTCAAAATACAGAGTACTAGCATCTGATGTATTTGCACTGCACACGAAGTGAATACAACTGGATGCCCGTTAAATTACAATCTGCAAATGCATAGTGAAAAACACAAGCGCACACCCGTAACGAATCCACACTTACACCGACAACACAGCAACACTGTGTGTGAGGGCATGCACGTGCACGATGAAGCCCAACAATCCATTTGCAAATGAGTCAACGAAAGAAAAAACATAAATAGACTATTTCTGTGGACATGGCAAGAAACAAACACACAAAAAAGTCTTTTTTAAAAACAGTGCATTTTAATTGTATAAAAGTTGTTTTCCTTTAATTAACAGGTTTCGTTAAGATTTAAAAATATTTCGTGAAAGTTAAAATCTCACTTAGAATTACTTCAAGTATAAAGCTGTTAAATAGTTCTTCTTTTCTAGTTTATTGAAAAATGTAATTGGATAGAGGGAAAAAAACTCATTTCAATGTTTCATCAGTCCCAAATTAAGGTTCCCTTTATGTTGGAGCAGTACCCTTCTGTCAGTTTGAAGATGATCTTACTTAGGTACAAGCAGGTTATTCTTTATAAACAGATGGTAGTACAGAGTCCCGTATTCTTTTCTCACCAATAATGCATCTTTTGGAATTTCACAATCAGAAGAGATCTTTGAACCTGACTTTGAAACGATTATAGTCCTGGGATTTCCTAGATGACACGATGACCTGCCTCACTGTAACAGAAATATCCTCCTATGTAGGAATTAAGGTGGCACTGGGGACAAGCAAGACTCTAGAAAGTGGACCTGCCGGGTACCCAAGGTTGCATCTGACCCAGGGTTCCACAGTCCGGCAAGCAGGAGGTCCTGTTATATTAATGGTGGCACTATATACCCTTGTGGGATACAAGAGTGAATGAGACACATGGCCCGGCATCATGTTTGTGAGTCACAAACACCCTAAGATTGATGGGATCACCCCATGAGTGTGTAGAATGAAGTCTATCTATAGCCCATCCGAGGCTGGAACTCCAGAGAAATACCAGTATCCAAGGGTCTGATGGAGAAAGAGAAGCCCATTAAGGGAAACAGAATCCTTCAGAATCATAAAGGCCAAGGGATTACAGCTTCTGAGAAGAGGTTGTGAAGGACAGTGCTAAACACAGCCAGGACAGAAGTCCGGTAAGATGAGGACTGAAAATTACACGTTACAGTCAAGCAGCTGTGGGGCTTGGGCGCCATTCTCTAGAACAGTCTAAGGAGGGAGGCCAAGGGAGACTGAAGTAGGCTGAGAAAGATTAGAGGGAGGTTTCTGTCGGCGAGCATTTGAATGATACGAGGAAGGGAGAGACTGTGGAGCTACAGAAAGACGGAGCCACAGGAAGGTTCCTGTGTGTTAGAAAGGACTCAAGAAGGCCCACGAAGACACAGAAGACAAAGAGAGCCATGGATAAAGTCAAGGACCAGAAGAGAGAGAAGAGACTAGCGTTAAGGGGCGCAGGCAGAAGAATCACCTTCATATAAGAAGGGGACGAGCTCATGGAGGAAGGAGAAGAGGCAGGTAGGATACGGACACATTTGGAGACAACGTCGGGGGGAGACTGAGGGATTTCGAGATTGAAGGGTTCCATTTCCTCCATGAAACAGAAAGCAACGTCATCTGCCAGGAGGCTAAGAAGGGCCCGTGTTTCAACAGTCACTAGGGCAACCCGCGTGTCTGTATCTCGCAGAAGCGTTCACTGGCCGAGCCGAGAGCCCGGGCGAAGCCGGGGAACAGTATTCGGGGTGACGCTCCTCTCCTCCTTGTGTGAGGACGGAACCGCAGCAACCACTGCTTTAGCCACCACAGAACCAGGCCCGTGTGTAAACGCGGGACGGCGGGACTCAGGAAGACCTGGGTAACCCGGGGCTGGTTTCCAGCCCCCGCTTTTCTTTTTGCTCCAGTGACCTGTGGTGACATCTCCTGTCTGGCTTCCGCACCGGCCCACAGAGCCAGCGGGGTGGTAACGGAAGAGCGAGCCAAGGTGGGTCCCAGCTCCAGCGGGAAGGCTGGTGCCCGCGCTCCTCTCTGCAGGCTGGCCAGGCCCTCTCCCAACATGGGCCCTGTCCTTGCGGTCGCCCCGGGGGGGAGGGAAGAGCCTGGTAGCTGACGCCCTGGGAGGGCCTGCGCGCTGACCCTTGCCGCACCTCTGGCCCCCGCGTCCCGCTGGCGAGGCTGGAAGGTCAGGAAGCCGTGTGGCTGCGGGGGCCCGGGCGCCATCGGCCGACCTGCGGAGCACACGCAGGCCGCCAAGCCGTGCTCACTTCTGTGGCAGACTTCATAAGGCTCCGCTCTTTGACTGGCGTTGAGTTTATGTGAAAGTAATTAACAGTAATTAATCCTTAATTACAGTAATTAGCCAAGTCGCAGTAAATTAAACCACATCTGGAGCAGATGAGGGCTTCCGAATGGGAGGCAAAGAGAGGCGACAATCGGGGAGATGCTGAATTCATCTGACAGCATCTGATTAAGCCTACCTGTTGCTGGCGGCCTCATTTGCATGTTGTTTTTGTTTGCATTTCCCAGTAACCCTTTCAAGGGCTTTCATGGTGTGGACCTCTTGGTCCCTGCTTAACTACCAGTTAGGCAGCCCGGCTGCCATGAGGCCAGGGAGTCCCTTCCAATCCAGCGGGCCGGCTGGGTTTGCCGGGGCTCTATTTATACGGTTCCCCACTCCCTCTGAACAAACAAAAATATAAATAGCAGGGACCTCATCAAGTGACAGGCTGAAATCAGAGGGGAAGCCAAGCGAGGGGTTGTTTTTTTTTTTTTTGGGCTGATGAAAAGGGAAGATGATATGTCTGATGGGGGAAGGAAAGCAAAGAGTAGGAAGAAGGCGAAAGACACTTGCAAAACTAGGTCAAGTGGGTCACTGCTGGTAAAGATGTTTCTAGAGCCGACAGAGAGGGAGTCAGCCTCCAGAAGACCTACTGTGCCTATGTCAGAGACACAGACGTGTGTACACGTGCATGCACGCACACGTGCACTTGCACGCACACACGCACACACACATACTGCATTGGCAAAAACCCACCAGACTCTTCCACTTTTCTGCCCTCATTCTGATGAGCACGACCCAACAATGCATTATGTTTTTGCACATGTAAGCAAAAGAGTATACTCAAAGTCCCATCATCCAGAGATGGGTGTTGACAAATAGGAAAAGGAGAGAAAATATGGCAAAACATTGCCACAAATGGTTGTTCTAGTTGCTTCGTTAACACCAAGGGGGCGGAGCCAGTTGAGTTCATTCGACTTTGTGACGCATTGCCGCTCTAGACTTGACCAAGCGTAGGCAAAGCGGTGCCTGCATAATGAGTCTTGGAGCCTGAACTGCTAGGTTGTTCAGTCCCACTGTCGCTGTGATAGCTATAGTGAGGGCCAGAGAGGTCTTTCTTCAGCAAAACATTTCATGGGAAGATGGGCTTGAACCTCTTCCAAGAGGCAGGAGAGGGCTGAGGAGAAAAGGGCGAGGAGAGAATCACCTCCTTCCCCCAAATAGTACACCTAATGGGTCATAGGACCCAGGTTGAAATAATGACACTATTCCATCCTTACCATGAAGAGAGAGGTCCCAGGGCATAGCCTTCTGCTACGTGAGGTGGGCCCCAGAGAGGTCAGGACACCCGCAGGCTGACTCGGGGCACACAACTGCCCTCGCCAGGCCGCTGCCAACAGGGTGCAGAACGGCTCTTGCATGGGGATGACTCTGTCTCCCCTCATCGATGCCATCAGCTCTGGGACTAACACTCAGGTCATGTTCATGGACGAGAGCAAAGCAAACTGAGGAGAAAGGGGTCCACAGACTCCACGCTCTAGCCAGCTGGTAGACCCACCATCCCTGCCGTCCTGCAAACCCAGCGGGGCCTCTGCAACGCTCACAGGGACTTCTCTGTGGCTCTGGATGTCCTGAGGTCCTCTGAGATGGATCCCAATAACACCAAAGAGCTGTTGCTTACCAGATGTGCAACATGAGGCAAGTCAGAAGCCAAGTCTGTTTCTAGACGTGCAAAGTGAAGGGTATGGATGGTACCCGCTCCCTCACATTATGGACAGGATTACATGTGGCCACGGATGTGAAGGCCAGCCATAGGACCTGGTGTACCAGGAAAACCTGGTGATGGTCACGTCTTCTTTTATTTACTTATTTATTTTGAGAGAGTACGCGTAAGGAGAATCCTAAGCGGACTCCATGCTCAGTGCGGAGCCCAATGTGGGACTCGATCTCATGACCTGAGCTCAAATCAAGTCAGACGCTTAACCGACCAAGCCACCCAGGTGCCCGCTTCTCCTCCTCCTCTTCTTCTTCTTCTTACCATCTGTCCTTTGCTTATTACACTTGTGTGAGAAGCAGTACATACTCCTGAGCCAGACTGCCTGCCTATATGAGCTAAAATGCAACTTATGGGCTGTGTGTCCTTAGGTAAGTAGGTTCCCTAACTGTAAAAAAGGGAAAATATTTATATCTACTTCATCTGCTTCTTTAAAACAAATTGCCTAGAAAGCACTGAGAATCACCCCAAGCATAGAGTAACTGCTATACAAATGTTGCCTATTACTATTACTGTCGTTATTTACATACACACACGCGCATCTATAAAGACGTATACGTCTACCTGTAACACACATACGTGCAATCCCTTGAAATCTCTACATTCACATTAGAAGCATTTACATGAACCCACGAGTCCCGAGAAAGCAGGCCCAACCCCCTGCTGCCCTCATGGATGAAAGACCCCAATGTAAGTACACGGCTAAACGTCCTCAGTGGGACCATGACCATTTCATCGTGGGGGAACCTACCAACAGGACATCACTTAGGGAAAATTCACTTTGAATCAACAAAGGTACTCTAATCATTTGAAACAGACGGCCCCAAATGTATTTCCTACTTACTGTACGAATTCAATCCTGTATTTTCGTTTTGTTCTTTCAAACCTCTAAGATCAGTTTCCCCATACTCCTGAATGCCGCCTTGGAAACTCTGCCTTGGGAAGGCACGTCCCACCTTTATTCAGACGTCCTATCAAATGTACTAGAAGGAGAAGCGGCCACTCCACGCTGAGCAGAGAGTAGGAGCGCCTAACACGGGCCTGAGGAGCCTACCAGCAGCAGCCCTACAATTATCTTGTGGTTTCCTAGAAGTTATAATGAGCTGCCCCATTTGGCGTATCAAATGCCTCCTGACTGGTTTTGTAGTTCTCACCCATGCAGAGACATGGCTCTGTGAAGAAAAATAACAGGCCATTTAGCTGAAATATGTTGCAGTGGGTGGAGAGAATATCGGGAAAGAGTTGCATCCTGCAGTTAAAAATTACTCAGTGACTCTGCACTGGTGTAAAGCTAAAAACCAGAGGCCCTAAGCAAAAAATAGGCATTTTTTGAGAAAACAAACAAATCTGTAGCTGAGAGACGGTCCCTCCTTCTGTTGAGTGAAGTGTGTTTAGTTAACATTAATACCCGTATTTTCTGCATTTCCCCCAATTTCATTATTCAGGCCATGTCTAAATCCAGGAGAGGTTATACTTCTGAATAATGGGCTATCTACTGCCTGTGGGGATATGTGATAATGTTAATAAATAATTTCTGAAAATTACGAATTCCTTCTATGCTTTTGGCTTCATTTTGGAAAACAAAGAAATTATTGGTTTGCCCAAGAAATAGGAACATGGCATGTGGTCTCCTTGCTCGTGTCTCCGGGAGCCAGGGCCTGAAACGGCTCGCCCGTCTTCATCAGAGCCACAGGCGTCCTCACCAGAATGCGTACGAATGAGCCATCTCCACTCTTCGTTTATTGGTTTCTCTTCTCACAGCCTTAGCAGAGGAGGGGAGGGGGGCACAGATGCTGAGGAATCCCACTAGAATAAAATAGAACATGAGGTATGGGCCTCCCTCTCCAAGGAGAGACAGACCACTTTCCCACTTGCCCCTTACAGAGGAAGATGGTATTCACTGTAACTTGGAAGATGGAGCAAAACCTCGGGAGCTCCGGCACACAGAAGCCCAGATGCCACGACCTGCAACCAAATCCTGGCTACTAACAAAGGCAAAAATCCACATGGCCTGAGTGGCAGAGGCCCCCTCCCCACACGCCACAGGAAAGTGGCCATGAATCATCTCGGATACATGGGACGGGACTGCAGGCTTTTGCTCCAAACCAACCAGGGACCTTACCACCACGGGAGTGTGTATGTGACCCTAAATCAGTCTCTAAACCTCAGCGATAAAAACCAATCACGACTGCGTGACTGGATGCGAGAGGCCAGAAGACCCACCCACGAACTCCCACCCTCTGCTCAGCAGCTCTCACCGAAGGTCGCTTGCCCTGTTTACTTGGAAAAGTATGTTAGTTCTTGAAAAGTGCACTTTATTAAAATGCCCTACATCTGAATTGTATTACTTTGAATTATAACCAAAGGGAGTTTTATTATTATGACACAGAGAGGAGGAAATAAATGTGCACACGCCTAGTCCCTGACTTCCAGAATCCCAATTGCAACCGACAGAAATGGCAGATTTTCTGAGATTGTAAGACAGACGTTGAGTCCACACGTTAAACAAATACATAAGTTAAATAAGTTAATTACTGAATTTCATTATATACTCATTGTGCACATGCCAAGGGGTGGGTGCGGTCACTCACTCCGGAGATCCTAAAGGGTCAGATTATTTATCCCTGGGGGTCTACAACTCACTATAGCCTAAGCTTGGTGTTGGGCTTTGGCAAAACCGTACCGTCATATTGCATTACTTGAGCACCTGACCAAAATGCAGTGATCAAGAAGAGACAGTGGAGGGAACCCAGAAAACGAAGGGGAAGGCTTTTCCCCGCATTTCAGAAGCATGAGAGAGGGTCTTGGAGGAAGCCGACGCTAAGACAGAAGCGGAGCCCCCACTCTGCGCCCATTCAAAGGGACGCCGATGAGGTGACTGCCCCCAAGGACGGGTGTGTTCCTTCCTCTGCAAAAAATGCACCTGCCAGCCCCACGCAAATGCTGCTATAAAGACGCGAACTGGGGACCCCCATGAAGAATGATCTCACTGTGGGAGATGTAACGGCTGCTTTTACCAACAAAGCGTTATTTTGCCATTACAGGTTTTAGGAAGTACTTCTCTTCCTAAAAGACTTTCTAAAGACCATTTTTATACTCCATAGACTTCCATTTCATACCCAATAGACTTTAAACATAGTGTAATTCAGTGATGAACTAAGTGGCCATGCTCCCAAGTTTATATAATTCCTGGATGTGACTTCAACATACATCTATTCATATACCCAGAGGTCACCAGGGTTTTTGGGTTTTTTTTTTTGTTAATTCACTGGTTCCGGCCATGTTCATGGCTGAATGCCACCTGGTTAATTAAACTGATCCTATGGCAATCGAGCTAATCACTGTTTGCCTGGCTAAAATAACTGGGCTGGCAGGGTCACTGTCCAGTTATGCAGGGGACGAACAAGTAGACTCAAACATCGTTCCCATTCTCTCTACACTAAGCTCATGGCAAACAAAAAAAAAAAAAAAAAAAAAAAGACCTCAGCCTCTGAGAACCATAATCAACATATTGAAATCAGAAAGATCCCGTTCCCTGGAGGAGACAGCTATGGGTTGACCAAAATGTCTGTATGCAAGAACAGAGATTGCAAGTAAACACTGTGCACAAACTCCGATCATTCCACAGCAGTTTCAAAGGATTTTTCATCTTTAAAAAAACAGATTTAACTGTATAAGAATCCATGCAGTACAATACTTCCCCAGCAAGATGGCATCCAGTCACCCAGGGCAGTCAAAAATTTTCAACTGAACACAAGAGCAGGAAATTCCAGATGAGCTTAGGCTTTTTCATTCATTTCCAAATCCTAAGGTTGTCAAAGGCTCCCTCTACCAACGGGAAAGTAAGACAAAGCCAATCCCATCATGGTGCCAAGCGCTCTAGATGTCTTGAGCAAGTCACTATCATTCTCCACCTTGACTTTTTTACCAAAAGATGAGAGATAGCAACTTCACAGTCAGGCTTTACTTGTGTAAGCAAAGTGCTTTGAAGATAGGAAGCCAGACATATTAACGGAACCATTATTTTTGCCCCCAAATGAGTTCGTTGTGTGTTGGGCATCAGATGTTTCTGATTTGCGCCTCAGTCTGAGAGTGGGAGACAGGTAATGGTTTAAGGATTGCTGGGAGCAAGCTAGAACTTGGAGATGCGTGTACTGGGAGTCAGCCAGTCTGCCAACCCACCAGTGGCTGGAAAGTCACTTGTGGGAAAGCAGAAAGGCACGACAGAAGTTGAGGCCCTGTGAGCAAAGGCTCTTTAGGGGGCCCACACATATCACAAGATGGTAAAGAGAATCGATGCTGTCTATGAGGCCCTGGGAACCCCTGGAGATCTCCCACCGGGACAACTTCCTCCCGGCGTTTCTGGCTAAGCGTGTGAACAGAGGCGGACTGAGACAGCCTCTATGTGAGGGACAAATAAACATTCTGAAGACTCAAGACTGTGAAGTTAACGGAGCCTCAGTGCAACCCAAACCTTTGGGGGTTTATGCGTTATTAGTCTGTATCACGGCTCCCAATCATTTGTCCCTTTAGAACAAGAACTCTCAAAGACCTGACAAAGAGGAACGGACACTTGCGGTTCCCCATTTTGCTTTCTCACTCTCTGCAAGCCTCCACTGGGAAAAGGAGATGCCATGCTTAGGAGGCTGAAACACCAGAAGGGATTTTCTAATGAAAAGCACAGCCCAGAGACCCCTCCCTCAGCAGAGTACCAGAGCATTTGTCTTTCAAAACTAAGGACCGGTGCAGGCATCCCGTACAGATACAACAGAGGGATCCCAGTCAGCGTCTGCAGAAGCAGGCACCATGCCCGGCCAGTGATGTCAACAGCAGAACCCCTGCCTCTTACACCCAGAGAGGCAAGAGAGACAAATGTTGGAGCAGCACACAGGAAAGGCAGAGCATCACACCCGGGCATCACACCAGTCCCCTCCCCAAAATGAGGCACCTGGGCTCCTCTCCCTTCACTTTGCTGCTAGCAACGGCATCAAGAATATCTTTTCAAGCTCTCGCCAGGCCCAGGGCATCTGGGATGAAAAAAACCAAACAAGATGCTGGATGGGAAACACATCATTGCTGCTGTCTAGGAGGTCATTCGCATGTGCTGTGTGTGTGTGTCTGCCTGTGCACATGTGTGTGTGCGTGCACTCACAAGACAGATATACAAGGGATTGGATGCTCAACAGAATGCCTTCATTTTGGGAATCGATTTACGTCTCTGTGATCTGCACCCAAGAGTGAAGCTTCTGATGGTACTTTCCACCGGATCCCTGCTGCAAGGCTACGTAACCCAGTAATGTCTGACAATCTCATTTCTGGTTGGAATAGTCTCCTTCCAGGGCCTGGGAAGGCTGAACAAAACCCACTAAAATGCTTGGAGCTTCTGAGGTTGGTTCAAGTTTTAGGCAAAGGTGTATCTTGTTTCCAGGAAGCACACGTGTGCAGGTGGACAGATGGATGGGCTCCCCGTGACCCCCAATCCGTAGGCTGACTGACGCTATTTGGGGACAGAAGCTGAGCTCAGTAAACCCTCCCCACACTTCAGCCCCTTCCAAGCTGTGGGTGCTGGCCCTTCTTCTCATCTGCATGGTTCAAATTAATTATACACTTTAATTTCATGAATTATTAATTTGATTCTGACTCGGCAGCTTATGATTACCCAGCGCTACAGACTATACAATTCCAGCTTCATTAAAACATCACCAGCTGCCTGAGAGACAGACATTAAATAGGGGAGAGCAATAATAAAATTAAGCTTCCGGCGCATAGCAACAGTCTTCTTCCCCAGCGGCGGGCAGGGCTGGGCTCTGCTGCCTGGCCAGCCCCGGGGGCAGAAAGGAAGCCGTCCTTTCAGAGAAGTCCACGCCCTTCCATAGAATGTGCTTCTTGGCCTTCCACCGTGCACACAACTTCTGATGTTCAGATGGCACACTGGGGAGGAGGGGGTGCATTCATCTGTCGGTCTCTCCCTCCAGCCCCAACCGTTTGTCCACCACCCACATGGAGCCCACATTAACTCTTTGATCGCTGCCGATGCTCCGAGCGCAGCTGGGCTGGCCATAGGGTTGTGGTGGCAGCACATGATAAGCCCGATCCAGCCAGTCATTGTACCATCCACAGACCGCGTGCACAGGAAGCCTAATCTGGGGCCCAGCACATGCCAAGATCTGAGTCAGTGCAAGTTCTGATCCATTTCTACAATGTGGAAAATGAGGCCAGGATCTCTGAAGTTCCCAGCAATGCTGATTTCTTCACCTTCATGTGCGAGATGGACTTTTCTTCCAAACCTCATGATGACGAGCCCGAGTGGATAACCCTTTCCCAGAAATTCCCCACTTCCTTTTAACAGGGAACATTAGGAAATCACATGCATATCACTCAACAAGGTCACTGCCATAGGTTTTAGCTGTGTCCTTTTGGAAAAACCCTACGTGGTTACTCCTCCAAGAGAAGTCCTGGGTTGACAGTCAGCCCCTTCTTCAAAGAATTCAAGAAACCACTGGCTGGGCAGACAGCGCCCCAGTTCAGTCAGCATCACGGAAGCAAATGGGGGAAGAAGGAGAGAAAGAGAAAGAGGGAGCGGTCCAAGCCCCTTTCTTCCCTCTACCTCATCTACAAAAAGCCCAGTTAAGAATGCACAAGCCTCTGTGGATTAATATACTCTTTCAAATAAATAAAACCGCAGCACTTCCCCCAGCAACTTTGTGGCAAAACAATTTGTCGAAGGCAAAGGTTGGAATTTAGACATTCCATTTAGCCGCTTCAGGAGTCTAAGGACCTCAAACCTCATGGGATTAGAAATCGATGGAATTAATTAAGGGAGATGCCCAGCACTCTCTACTAAGTAATCAGCAGGTACAGTAGACCCGAAAGTCTATAAAGAAAAATGGAACAGGATGACATTGAAGGAGGCAGTAAGGATTAAAAAATGAGCATCCAAGTGGGAAAGGCACACGCCCATTGATCGCGGCATAAGAGATTAAGGCTTCAGTGAGCGGCAAGAAGATCCTGTAGCAGAAATGGTTACAGAGCCTGAGCTTAAGCCCTGCAGAGACGTATAATCAGTGACAGCCAGGCAGCCCCATGCAGGGGACCACCTACCGGGGAGCCTAGAGCTGAGGGTCAGTCTAGGGGTAAGATGCAAAGCTGGGCTTAGGGCATTAGTGCTCTAAATGATAGTGTCCTGCCCGACACCACGTCCTATCATGTTTATTGTCTACTTCCTTCACTAACATGGAAGCTCCATGAAGACAAGGATTTTGTCTCTTCCATTCACATTGTTATCCCTGGTACCTAGAATATAGCCTGTCGTGGGGCGCCTGGGTGGCTCAGTTGGTTAAGTGTCTGCCTTCGGCTCAGGTTATGATCCCGGGGTCCTGGGATTGAGCCCCGTGTTGGGCTCCCTGCTCAGCAGGGGGGTCTGGTTCTCCCCCTCCCACTCCCTCTGCTTGTGCTGCTTGCAATCTCTCTCAGACAAATGAATAAATAAATCTTTAAAAGAAGAAGAAGGAGGAGGAGGAGGAGGAGGAGGTGGAGGTGGTGAAGGAGGAGAAGAAGAGGGCGCCTGGGTGGCTCAGTCGTTGGGCATCTGCCTTTGGCTTGGGTCATGATCCCAGGGTCTTGGGATCGAGCCCTGCAGCGGGCTCCCTGCTCAGTGAGGAGCCTGCTTCTCCCTCGCCCACTCCCCCTGCTTGTGTTCCTTCTCTCAGTCTCTCTCTGTCAAAAAAATAAATAAAATCAAAGAAGAAGAAGGAGAAGGAGAAGGAGAAGAAGAAGAAGAAGAAGAAGAAGAAGAACGGGGGCATCTGGGTGACTCAGTTGATTAAGCATCTGCCTTTGGCTCAGGTCATGATCCCAGAGTCCCCTGATCGAGCCCCACATCAGGTTCCTGGCTCAGTTGAGTCTGCTTCTCCCTCTGCTGTTCTCACCACTCTAGTGTTCTCTCTCACTCACTCACTCTCCCTCCCAAATAAATCTTTAAAAAAAAAACAAAAAACAGCCTGTTGCAAAAAGATACTCCATAAAGTTTTGTTAAATGAATGGATAAATGAACAAATAAACAAAACATCCTAATTGAACATATGCACCCGGCTAATCCCTGGATGGGTTTCCCCATGTCCTGATGGCAGCCAGGTAGAGAAGGGGGAACCACAGGTGAGCTACTAATGAGAAATTAAACACAGCTGATCCACGAGCAACATGGGTCTGAATGGCACAGGTCCACTTACACACAGGTTTTTTTACACTAGGGTACTGTAAATGTATGTTCTCTTCTTTACGATTTTCTTAACTCTTTAATTCACTTTATCGTGAGAATACAATGTATAACACATATAACATATAAATTATGTGTTCCTCAACTACTGACATTATCGGTAAGGTTTTGGGTCAACAGTAGGCTACCATATTTTGGGGGTATCAAAAGTTATACATGGGTTTCCAAATGTGAAGGGGGCTGATGCCCCCAATCCCTGCATAGTGCAAGGGTGATCTGTAGAATGCTCTGCCTTCAAACCTGGGGAACATCAATGAGCCTTTCGTAAATTGCTCTTTCGTGCCAATGACAGCAAATGGCAAAGTGAGGGAATCCAGATAAATGTGTTGGAAGGTATTCCACGATGGGAAAAAACTGCACTGTCCTAGCAGAGCACCGTAGCTCAAGAGAATTCAATTGTTTTTGCTTTTAAGTCATTATGCTTCTACCTTCATTATCTCCCAATCCTGTACGAAGCAAAAAACAAAACAAAAACAAAAACAAAGACAAAACACAAAAAAACACCACCACCAAATACAGCACCCAATTTTACACATGGAGCCACAGATTTGAAGCAGTGCCCTAAAGAGAATTTTGGCCACACTGAGAATCAGGGACAAAGTCTTAAGACCCTCTCACTCCCCAGCTCATAGGCATCCCAGTCAAATGCCTTCTCCGGGGCCCGAGGGGGAGAAGAGCCGAGAGTCCCATATTCCCTGGTGCACAGATGACCTTTCTACCACAAAGCATAACCAGAAAAAGCCCCCTTCATGACGATGCCAAGACGCAAATTCCAGAAATAGGAACAGACAGTCCGCCACGCACCTGAGAATGCTTATAGACTCCTGGGATCAGGAGAAGCCTCTCCAGACACACTCCCCCAGCTGCCCAAGTTCGCTTGGCCATCTCCTCACTGGTCCAGGGAAGTAGAAGACAATGCCTTCCCAAGAGAGCTTGACCTTGTTTTGGAAAAACAGACCCCCTCCCCCTGCCTAAGAGGATTCCCCTAAAATTTGTCTTTTGTTACAATACAGGTATGAGCACTGTTGAGTATCCCTCAGCAAGGAAGCCAGAGAAGCCCTAAGCTGACCGCAGCTCCCCTGGACCAGAGATCACCAAGCCACACAAGTAGCATTCCACTGGGCATCTCTGATACTGTAACGGGCATCCACCCCATGCCTGCCCAAACACCATGCGCGCTTCGCACTGAGGAAGACAACCAGCCGGGTCTGGGGGCGTGGGGAGCTCAGGCTTCAGTGAGAGTTCTCCACGTGAGCCCCTGGTTTGGGCTCTGGCAGAAGGCATCCTTGAGGGGCTCCTGCTGGTGTCAGCAGACGTCAGCCTGGGAAGTAGTAGCTTTCGTTTCTGTGACTTCTTCCAAAGGAAGTTAGGAGACCCCAGGGCTCCTGCGTTCATCACAGGGTCCTAGGAGCACTGCTGCCTTTGTGACCAGAACCGTCCTGCAGGGAGGGAAAGGCTGACTTCACTACAGAGCACAAGAGTCTCTCAGAGGGGTCAGCACATTCACACAGGGATTCTTGGCACAACACAAGCCCGAATACACAAAGATCCAGCAGCTTCTGCCATCTGGGAGTGAGAATCCAGACAGGGTGAAGTTTCCCATGAGCCCAGACATCTAAAAATTGCCTCCTGGCACTGGACACATAGGAGTGTTAAAAAAAAAAAAAAAAAGAAAGAAATAGAGAAAATTAAAATATGCAGAACAATGAAGGAAGGATTTTCTGAAACAGAAAACACAATCTCTCATTGTTTGCCCTGTCTTTATAATAAAAACACGGTGTTAGAAACCGTCTGGACATGGGGACTTTCCGGTTTCCATGGGAGGCTGGACATTTTGCATTCAATACAAATTAGTTCCTCAAAATCAGAATCAATTGTCATAAAATGTAGGGAAGCGTTTTCCCATGGGGCAAGCATTTGTGGTACAACTGGAAATGTTCAACTTGATTATAATGCTTCACGAAAAGGTCAGCCTGAGATTTCGGAGCTTTACCTTGAGGATGTTGGCTGGGTTTGCAGGCAGGGTGAACCGGGGAGAGTGGGTCTGCCCGGGCCAGCACGTCCACATCACTCTGATCACATGTCACAGGGCCGGCAGCCAGCCGTGTGCTTTAGAAAACAAACAAAGGCATGCGCGCGCGCGCGCACACACACACACACATTTGGACATACCCCCATGGGCTTTCAGGAGCCCAAACACTTCCAAATTCAAAGGTAGGTAGAGCGGCCCTCACCGCACGTGCACTGCCCAGGACAAAAACAATCTTGCCAAATAATAAGGCAACAGTGTAAAGCTGGACCTCCCGACACAACACAGAACCATCAGGGCATCATTTGTGCCTTTCACCAGCGCCCTGGTCTGGGCCTCCCCACCTCCCGAGACTCTGATCTAGAACACGTGCAATTTTCACAAAGTCTCTGGATAATTCTTATGCCCCATACATCTACTCTCTGGTTTCCTATAAATACGCTATTTACAACTCCAGTGAACAGCCTGAAGCTTGCAGATACTCAGGCCAAGTGAAAACAGCTAGCACTCCCAGATGTCCACGTTCCAGTCTAACGTTCGTCATGGAGTCGCAATGCCTTTGGAAATGGGGCTACATATGTGACATTTTAGGGCAGACATCAAAGCCTTAGCCTCCCAACCTTCCCTCTCCCAGGACAAGGTACAGAGACAGAAGAATTTCCTCTAACCCCACCTCCGATTTAAACTTGCATGAGAGGGAGGGCAGAGAAAAATGGCTCAGTGTGGCGTCGCTTGCTCAGGGGGGCACTGCCCTGACCATTTGTTGGCCCTCACACACCAGCGTGGCCGTGTGGATATCCCTTGCACTCGTAGGAGCCCCCAGCTCATGCGGTTTATCAGATCTGATGGGGCCACTGGCCGGGAGCAAGGCTGGTAGAATTCTGAAACACTTTTGTTATCAACCAAAAGGTTGTCATTCGGCCAGTTCTGGAGGGTCAGCAAATCCAAGTGTGATCCCATGCCAGGGAGGGGGGCTGACCACAAAGACTGGGAACACGGGACGACAGTCTCAGTTTCAGAAAGACCTAACCTCTGTCTCCTTTGCAATTGACATCTTTACCTTTCAAACTCTGAAATGCGGCAACAGACTGCTTTCTCAAAACACATCCCTGACACAAAGAGAAGAGCCTGTGGCTCTCTCCAGCCTCTATCAAGTCCAGATGATCAGAGAAATCAAAAGCATGGCAGAGTCTCTGGTGAGGGCCAGCCAGGCCACCTCTGTCATTAGCTTTGATTCCACAAAGTAGCCAAGGTGGGCTTAGCCCATCCCCGAAACCTGAGCAATTCAAGGTTTGGCTGTCCGAGGGCTCCGAGGTCGATGTCACATGGATACTCATTGTGTGATGACAACCAGAACCCACACAATCATTTTCAAGACCATGTTTGTCCCCCAAATCCTAAATACTCCTGGTTGTCAAATATTCCTATTAGATCCACACGTGCCAGGGTTAGACCTACAGAAGCAGCATCCAAAATGATGTAGGTCACATCTTGACCTCCCAGAGTTCCCAAATGGGATCCAACTGAGAGCTTCAATGGGCGGCAGCTGATTTTCACCCCAAGCACGGTTATCTTTATGGGGGTGGAGGGTAACATTCTTTTGCAGAAAACAATCTGGATTCTCCAAAATTACCTGGAACATGCTACAAGGCCAGCGCAAGATATTTTTCTTTATTTTTTTCAATATTTTATTTACTTATTTGACAGAGAAAGATAAAGCCCAAGAAGGGGGAGCGAGAGAAGGGGAGAGAGTCCATCCCAGGACCTCCGGGATCATGACCTGAGCCAAAGGCAGACGCTTAACTGACTGAGCCACCCAGATGCCCCACAAGGTATTTTTCTCTATTAATCTATAAGTCTAAGTTCAGAGTCCAAAAAAAAAAAAAAAGTAAAACATGCTGTTAATGGCAAGTTCCCATTTTTACTAAAGAATCACAGCTCAGGAATCAGTCTTAACTCCATGACTTAAGTTTTATGCATCCCTGGCAAAGTTTTTAAGTGTTATGAACCATTCAGGACTATTTAGGAAAGGGGAATAAGGTTACCTATCTTGATATTTTTTGAGGATTAAATAAAACAATACGTACGTTATCTGACACATAAGTGCTAAACAGATCGCTAATATGTCAAGTTACCTTGATTCTGATTATTAATGGAGGTTAATCCTCTCCTCGGTTTATACTAGGGGTACTGTGATGCACAAGAACTGGGCAGGAGCCAGTGTTACTAACTCCAACTTCGTGCTCTGAAACCATAGTCTCCCCCTAGTGGAAGCCGATTAATTTGTTTGTTTTTGAACTGATGGGCTCAGCCAAGGCACACCTGTTTCCGGGCAGGGCTCGATGAAATAAATGCTTCATTTTGTTTCTCCATCAGAAATGGGGCCCTAGTCCACGGAGGGGATATGTCTAGAGAGCGTTTGTTCTAACTTTCTGGAGCTAACACACACCTGCCCAAGGAGCCGAAAGGATGTACTCCCACTATCCTGAGATACTAAGACGGTCCCAGCTGCTGCTGGAAGTGTTTTTAGATGCATTATTTATTTGAACACCTGCCTGACAATCCTAGGCACAGCTCCGTTTTGGAAGGGAGGGGCCACTGGGACACCCAAGGACTCCTTCCCAATATGGCTGCCTTCGCTGGTCTGGATTCATCCTGTGGCCATGAAGGGCCTTCCTCCTCCCCAAGTCTGGTTCTAACTGCATCACACACCAGGAGGATAAAAGTTGTTGAAGAAATGCATCCCATGGCCTGGTCTGAAGCAGAGGCTCCCAAGAAACCCAAGAACCTAAACCCAATGCCACGCTGTGCGGGTCAGACCCAGAGCATCCCGCCCTGGCAGCTGCGAACACGTCCGTCCCCCTCAGCTGTCCTTCCCACAGTGGCACGCCTCTAACCACTACCATGTCCTATTTACCAGAAGGAAAATTATCACTCTCTTTCCCATCTTTCTGCCTTTATTTATTTGCTTGGCCTCAAACGCAAGACCTATTCGTCCACCTTGTGCTGGCCGCCACCACCACCCCCCATTTTTCCATTTTCAACTCAGAGCCGCAGCTCCCTTCTCCACCACCACCACTAGCCTGCAGCTTAACCGCTCTCCAACATCCAAAACCCAATATGGTCTGTATCATAATATTTCACATCTTAACTACATTCCACATGGAGCTGTCACACCGACGGTGTCTTCAGGTCTTACAAGAAAGGAATTGTGTCTGTCTTTCTTTTCTTTTCCTCTTTAACCATCTGTATCTCGGTGGCAGGCATGTACAGGTGGTGAATGTCAGTCTGAAGACTGACCGAGAGCCCCTCGCAACGCTGCGCAGCGACCCCCCATGATGAACGTGTTTACAGGAAGAATTCTGGCCACGGGCGCTTGGGCTGGTTGGGTTCAGCGGGTCGTGCTGTCTCTGCACATCCTGCCTGGGGCCAAACTGCCTAATCTTTCAAAATTTAGTCTTCCTATTCCGTTCAAGGGGCTAAGGATCTTATTATTTATTTAACTCCCAGGCGTCTTAAGGGACGGAATGGTTAAGGAAGGCTCGAAGATGTCGGAATGAATGATGCCGCCTCTCGGGCAGGGCAGGCTGCGGGCCCAGGCCAGCGGGCAGTGTGTCCAGAGGCACATGCAGAGAAGCGCACTCCTTGGAGGTCGCCGCACCTCCCTGGAGGTCTCCATCTGATCTGAAAACACCCTGCTGGCATCATTCATAAGCGGAATGTCTTTATATGTAATGACCTGAATACGGCCGTCCACGTGCCTCAGAGAAGCAAGTGCGATTTGACAGAACTGCAATTTTGTTATTCACCCCCCCACACCCCCCAAGTAACCTCTCTGCCTTGCCCTCTGACCCTCCAAATGGCTGCCTTCGGAAGCCTAGTGGACCATCTGCCTCTGTGCGTGGTCCTCTCAGGGTGAGAAGGAGAGAAGCTTGGATTAAAGGGCTTTGGCGGTGGGAGTTGAGGTCCAAAGATACAGGTTTTTTTTTAACCGATGGACAGAATGTATGCTTTGAGGGGAAAAGGGTATCCTGGGCAGGATTTCTGAGTCAGAGGAATCGACTCAGATAATTCACAGACTTGCAACCAGAGCTTCTCGCTTCCAAGGCCCGGGCTAGTGAAGCCAAAGTAGACCTACCTACTTTAACTCAACCATGTACCGAGTTCCCACCTGGATCCCAGTATCATTTAGACACTAAGTAACAGCAGGAAGCAAGCTGAAGAAGGTCTCTGCCCGGGTCCCAGACAAGGTTCCCTTCCGTCACCAGGAAACATGGAAAGAAGGTTCCTGGACAACTAAGAAGGCGCTGGAACCCGGCTTCTGAGAACCTCAAAGTCACCTGACCCTCAGGAGCGCAGGCTTCGTGAACAACCAACCACAAGGCAAACCAACAACAACATTCCCTGGTTACAAGCAGGCCGCTGCAATCCTGAGAGGTGCTCGTCACAACTCCCAAAGACCTCACTCGCCATTTTTTTCGCTATTTCTGCTGAAGGAGATTTAAGAAGCAAGTGGCTGGGACTGTGCGCCCAAATTAGAAAGATCATTTAATGGAAGAGTCGTCATTCGGGAAGTCCAATTAAAAGTCCTATTCATTCATTCATTCATTCATTCATTCATTCAAATAGTCAGTAGTCAGTAGTTAACTTCTACTGAGCAGCTCGATGTATAATGGTGGGTGCCCGGGGAAAGGCGGAGATGGACGGCACAGTCCCAGCTCTTGAGGAACTTAAAAATCAACTGGGGAATTATGATCCTCATTTTATAGATGAGTATAGGTGAGCGGTGGCATGGACAGTCAAGGGATTTATTTTAAATTCTTCATCCCACAACGAAGGCATCCTACAAAGTCATCATAAAGATGAAGGAGCCCTGAGCTAGGAGGTAGGCCCTCCTTATCCCTAGTTGGAGCCCTGGTTCGGACTCATGGGGCAGGTCTGGCCCCCTCTCTGGGGCTTCGCTTTCCTCATCTACAATGAGGAGGAGGTAGCTCTTTACGGTGTGTTCTTCCAGGTCCAAGATTCTATGACTCTGATACCTGTGACCAATAATGTTTGGTACTTAGAACGAAAGAACTCAATCTCTTGACAGATTTTTAAGGAGAACTGTTACTCTGCTCACTTAAAAAGTCCCACTGAAAGGAATATGGAAGCCATTCCATTCCTTTGGCACTCTGCTGTTTTTTTCGTAGAAGACGCTCAGCCCGATGTGGGATATGTTCACTTCTGCGGACTTTCTAGCTGGTATTCCGCCGTCTTAGCAACGGTGGCACAGAGAGCTGGAGCCCTTCCCTACATCTCCCTGCAGCCCCTGCTAATTGCCTATAACACAGGGTAATAAGTGTTTGCAAGAGCTATGTTGCTTCCTGTAAGAATCGCCGCTCCAAAGATAATGTGGCCAGTCTATGGGCAACGTGACAAATGGGGACGTGGACTACGTGTAAAGAACTCTCAATTAAAGGTTTAACAGACAGTGAGAGGACTGACCTGGATCGTATGTAAGGTCTCTTCCAGATTTAGATTTCTATATCATATTACGATGAATTCAGCGACAAGAATGTAAAAGATTCTTTTATATTGAATCCACCAGTGACTCTGAAACGTTCACCCAAATCATTCAAATTCCATTTATGGGCACTAACCTCCAAAAAGGAGAATTAAAAGTGCCGGGGAAAAAACCTCTGTGTGGATTTTTACAAACAGGCTGTTGAATAATTTCCCGACATGTCCAACCCTCCCCAGAGATGTTTCTCCCAACTTGGGGGACGTCCCCCTAAATTGCCAATGAGCTGGCCATTTTGCACCATGTGAGCTGTAAAATCACATCGATGGAGATCTAAATGACAGAAAGATTGGATTTGTCTGTGTTTAATTTTTCCCCTCCTGCTCCCACACATTATTTGTCTGTAACACCCGTGTTTTTCGGGGGCAGAGGCACAGGTGGTTCTTACTTCAGGCTATAGGATCGGTCCTGCTATTCAGAGATTAGCGGATAAAGGGAGCCTTGTAAAGAGATTTGCATGATAATGGTAATAAGGCTCTCTGCCGCCTTCTGGGCTTACTTGAGTCCCCGTGCCCCTGAAAGCGTCCCCCTCCCCCATGCACGGGCCCCCCTGCCCCTCTCTCCCGCCACCTGACTCCATGCACGCAGTCTCAGGCAGACAAAAGTGAATCAGGAACGGGGCAGCTGCAGAGAGCAGGGACAGGACAGGAAGAAAGAGAAGAGAGACAGAGACGGACAGACAGACGGAAGCAGAGCAGACAGGAAAATGCCTACTGCTCTTTAGGAGAGCAAGGTTCCCGCAAAATGAAGAGAGAAAATACCAGACTTGCCCCGACGGCAGCAAACAAAACCTTCAAACTTCCCTTCTTTTTATGACGCCTGCTGCCATGGCTGTTCCAGCTTCCCTCCTACATTTTATGTTCAACACATGCTTGACAACCTCATATATATCTTTTTATATATGGTACATACATAAAAACATAACTGCTCTGGCACCGCACACATGTCAAGGCCCAGATGTAACTTATTTCAGACGCGGGGTCTAGAAGCAAAAGTTAGCTGTGGATTTTTGCTTCTATCTATCCCTGTATAGGCACAAGTTCAAAGGGCTTCTCCTTGAAGGCTACACCATAAGGCAGGAACCTGGACCTCTCTGAGAACTTCACAGTTTCTCCCCAAGGGCTGAAGACCAGTTATCAAGCCAAGACATCACAGGGCCTCAGTTTATACCCTTCCTTGAGCCTCACGCCACGTCCTTTCTCTGCACTTGTGGACCTGCTTGTGTTCCTCGTGCCACCACCCACTGTGTGGCCGCCAAGCCTGTGTGAGGATGGTGAGCCGGGCAGGGAATGTCATTCTGGAGAGATGTCATGAAGATGCCCAGGCAAAATGGATTAAGACAGAAAGCAGAAGTCAGTCCCTACAGCAGGAGGGAACGTGGGAAGCGCCCAGGACCTACGCCCGCCCGTCTGGATGGAGACTCCAACAGCGGGAAGATACGTCAGAGCCCACACACCAGGCCGGGAAACAGAGTCCCTTCCCTTCCTTTGTCTCCTAAGACCTGCACATGTTTTCCCTCATTTGAAGGGAGCCCAGAGCACTGGAAGCCGGGCTGACCCTCTGCCTCTCGTGCTGATTAACAGCCCACAGGGGCACACATTACTACCCACCCCACCTCCTTCCTCTGCGCCTTCTGATATCAACTGGGAAAAGGGAATCTAAAAATAAAGCTGGGGCCAGAGTGTGTACCACTCGATTGGGCTCCTGTGCTCACAGATCTGCTTATTTTGGCCTATCTCTCCCCAGCGATAAGGCTGCTAACAGCCTGTTATCAGCCAGTTGGTGAAAATGTGCTCCAGCCTGATTAGGCCTCAGTCTTTGCCAAGGTTATAAACAGCCGTTATCGTTTTCCCGAACAGAATAATCCGGACAGTATCAGCTCAGAAACATATGGGCCACACAGAGAAGATAGCCGCTGACGGACACTTCATTTTAATTGTAACGAGTGGGTAGCAGCAGCCTGCAGACAGCAGCAGAGAGCGACCCGATTGGCAGCAGGGTTGGGTTATGTGTGTGTGTGTGTGTGTGTGCGCGCGCGCGCGCGTGCATGGGTGCGCTTTTTTTTTTTTTTTCCCTTTAAATAAAATCCCTTCTTCCTTCCCTGGTCTCCAACGCCTCAACGGCTTTGCTATTCTGGGTGGCATAATGAACTGGACCCGACCCCAGATGCTACCAGTCACCAAACATGACCCTCCCCTAAAAGGCAGATGGGACCTTTCTGATGCTCTCATGGAAAAGAAAAGAAAGAAAAAAAAAAACCAGCAAAGGGGAACAGTGGGGACCAACACAGCTGTCTCTGTTCTTCAGCCCCCAATTCCACTCTAGGAACCTGCCTGCTCCCTGGACCTGGAGCTCGTCCCCATGGTCAAGGGTGTTCAGAGACCACTCCTCCCCGTGACCTCCCCTCCGCCCCCCGCCAGCGAGCCCAGGGCCCGGCAGATAGCAGGCTCTCGGAACACACTGGCTGGACGTTTACAATGGAGCCTTTATACCACGTCCCTCACCTTTTCACACAGAGACAGCCGCATCCAGCTCAAGGACGCTCCTGGGGACAAGCCTGTGCTTGTGGGGATGTTGTGTCCTGAAAGCAATTTCCAAAACCTGGCCTCTCCCCATGCTCTCCTGTGCCAGACTTGTTTCTCAGGCTTGACACAGGCACTCAACTAGCTGGCGCATCGCAGGGGAGGGAGGCGGCAGAACACAAAGGAAATCACGCCGGTCAAAGTTTTGCTGGAAGTGTTCGTCCCTCTGTCTCCAGGTCAGCAGACATCTCCGGGGCTGCCAGCACGGCCCCGAGTCCCCACCAGCACATGGCCCACAGCCGCCCTGTCCTTCCAGGGAGTGATTCAATTTCCCCTCCTGTGTCCGCAGAAGCGAGCGGAAGGAGGGGCTGAGAAGCAAGGAGGAAGGGCCCACGGTAAGAGGGTATGAGGTGAGCACACGTCCCTGCAGCCGGCGGCAGACCCGGCCTGCCCTCCCCGCTGTGGCCTGCGGGCTCCCACCTGGTGGACCAGATGCGGCCGGCAAGGGCAAGTCCAGTGCCAAGGAAGAGATGCGCCGGCGTTCCCCACCATGGACTCGGCCGTCACCGTCCACTCTTCTGCTCAACTCTGGAAGAAATTTACTGTCTTCAACCTGGCTTTCCTTTTCTTCCCTTCTCCCACTTTCGTCCTTATCGCAGGAAGAAACGGTAGCAAGGGCTGGTGTTAACGGCTCCCCGGCGCACAGAGCAGGCACTAGCCAGAGCATCCTACAGACACCTGCTGATTTAACCCTCAAAACGAGGCTATGATTCCCACCCAAGTGACCTGGACAGCACCGTGTAGACCTGCTCGCACCCAGGCTACACCCTGTCCTGCTGTCGTCTGGGGTCTGAGAGTAGCACCCCCTCACCCCTGCACTCCTCCGCGGATTTACAGGGGCTCACGAGAAGCCCACCCCCAGGACTGATGAGTATGCCACTATCAAGTGAAAACTGAGTCCGTGATAATGTTCCTGTAATAATATCAAATTCAGAGAGAGAGAGAAAGAGAGAGGGAGGGGAAGTCCTGCTGCTCTCTGAAATGAGCCTAAGGCCCATTTTTGTTTTAAATCTTTTTTTCATGGTTTTTCAACACCTGCTCTCACCCTTCCACTCGCCCTCCAATCTAGGGCTTAGGTTGCCTGGCAGCATCCCCAAGAGACTGGCCGGCGGATCCGTGCAGGCATCCACAGTGGGTGGTCCGGGTTCGAGGTCTTGGTGGTCTTCAGCTCCGTGCCCCCAGACCAAATTTCAAGGTCACAATGATCTTCCGCTCATTACCATCAGAATCGGAAAATATCCTGGACACAGGAGAATCCCCCTCTGAACTCATGAGTGGACTCAGGGATAGTTTATTCAACTGAAAGTGGGCTTTTTTCCCTTTTCTATTTTTGTTTACTTATTCTTTCTGTTTCAGTGGGCCCGGCTTTGTTCTGCCACAATTTGGGGCTAACGAGACTAGAGGATTTCCTGCAATAAGCAGCTGGGCCTAGTTCTCTGGTGGGTCTGCTCCCCATTTCAACCACAACCCCCTCTCTTCCCCTACAAAGCTTCCATTTTCGTGGAAAGAAGGCCAGCTTCTCTCGGAGTCAACAATGGAGGCAGATGGGGCCTTCAGGGCAGTAGATTTTGACAAAGGGAACCATAAAGAGTTGGGTGGGATGCAGCCATCCTGTCTCTACTGACTGGCCGCCCCTGTGGACCGTGTCCAGCCTTCTCAGAACCCTGACGTCAACACTGCCACTTCCGATGAGCGTGGGCGTCCCTGTGACTGTGAGCGCCCCAAGGACCAGGGCCCTGTCTTCCTCCAGTCTGTACCCCAGCACCTCGCCCGGAACCCGGCACCTAGGAAGCGCTCGGGAAGTGGCAGCTCAGGTGAAGGAACCTGTCCCAGTGGGTGTGTTCAAAGCCAAGTTCTCCGGAGGCAGCTTTGATTAAAAAACCTGACTCCAGGGGCATGTGGCTCCGCCAGCTAAGTGTCCGACTCTTGGTGTCGGCTCAGGTCATGATCTCGGGGTCGTGAGATGGAGCCCCGTGTCGGGCTCCGGGCTCAGTGGGGAGTCTGCTAGAGACTTCCCTCTCTCTCCGTCCTTCCCCTCTGCTCTCTCACTCTCTCTAAAATCAATCAATCTGCAAATTAGCCTCAGTTTCTCCCTCTCTACAAGGAGGATACCTGTTGCCACAGCTGTGCTGTGACGACTACACACGTTAAAAGCACTTTGACCAGAGCCTCACGCCTAACAGTCACCTGATAAGTTCTTTCCGATGACCGTCCCTCACTCACTTCCAGAGCTCCTCTGGCGGTCAACCTGCGATGACCAAAGACAGAGCCGCAGCCAGGAACCCCGGTTCCAATCCCTGCGGTGCCCGAGCTCCAAGGGTTACTACGTCATCAGCCTCCCCTGCTCCTGTGGCCGGTGCTCGGCGGGGTCACCCTGCCTCGTTGGTTGGCGAGGAGACGGCATGACCCACCAGATGCGGACCCGTGTGGAAAAGCGAAAGCCAGAGGATCAAATCTGTGGCCACGTCGTGCTCCAGCAAAGCCACTTAAGGTCTCACCCTCCGCGGACCTGGTCACGTGCCCCCCCCCCAACTGTCCCCGGCGCCTGCGGCTCTCTGGGGCTCTGCCAGGGCTCCGTCCTTCCATCAGGGCCTCCCACGGGCCCGCACACTGCGAAGCGCACGCCCCCCCCCCCCCACCCAGTCCTTACTGGGAGCTCTGCCCAAGTTCAAGCACCTGCGGAGCTGGCCCTGCACGCGCTCCCTCTGGCCCCGACACGCGTTCAGCAGGAGCCCAGCCTCCCCTCCGGAGCAGCGCGTTCTCCTGCTCGCACGTCCTGCCGTCCCTCCGGGCCCCGAAGTTCTTGTGGGGTTCCCCACTTTCCCAGGAAGGGCGTCTTCGTTTGGAGACTCTTAAACCAGTTCCCTTCCCAGGGCAGGCGCGGGGGCCTAAAATTCAGAGCAGCACGGGGGGCTCTTGCTCTTCTCCTTCTCCTCGCCCGGAAGCCGAGTGAGTTTGTCAATAGCTCGGGTGGTTTTAACATTCAGGCCTTCCATGAGGCAGGATCACAGGGGATCTGTGCCCTTGGGCACGCACACGTGCACACGCTCTCACACACTCGTGCTCACACTGTCTCTCACACACTCACTCCCCACACTCTCACAAACACACTCACACATGCCCAGTCTCTCACACAACAGTCTCTAACACACTCCCATTCCCCCTCCACTTACACACACACATTCACACTGTCACACACACTCATTATCTCTCACAGGCTCACACTGTGTCTCACACACACTGTCTCTCGCATACACACATTCCTCCCCACTCTCTCATATACACACACAGTCTCACACACTCATTCACACACATGCTCACTTTTTTATACTCTCACATACACTCACACTATGCCACACACATTTGCTCTCAAACACACACACAATGACATACACACTCACATTCTCACACTGTTTCATATACAGTCTCACACACACTCCTCACGCACACATTCAGTCTCACACACACTCCTCACGCACTATCCCACCTGCTTGTAGTCTCAGTCTCTCCCACGCTCTCCCACCGTCTCACACACTCACCCTCCCCCCCACACACACACTGACACATCCGTACACATCGCCACCAGGGCGTGAGTCTCATTAGCCACAGCGAGGTTCTCATGTGTGGCATCTCGGGACCCGCCCCCGGCTCAGCCGCTCCCTGCCTCCTGCGGGAACGGTACCAAATAAAATAACAAAATATTCATATGGTGAGGGCACGTTGAAACCTTGGGAAGATTTAAGCCTGGGCTTCGTGTCACAGCCGCTCTCTCCTGCGATCTGTATTCCGATCTCGGCGTCCGCGGAGCCGCGGTCGGAATACCCAAGGTCTCATCAAACATGCAGGGCTTACTCCTTCCCTGCCATTTGCTGTTTCGTGTTTTCCTGCTCGTTCTCTCTCAGCCTCGAAGTGTCCACAGCCCCTGGCGACCCATGGCTGCAGGTGGCGACCTGGCCGAGGATGTCCAGTAACTCGGGACAAGCACGGGACCGACCTCTGCCCGGGAACTGAGCTGTGCCTGAGGCTCCTGTCCCGGTTAGCAGGTGGGGAGTTTTTCTAAGATTGCGATCGGCCGCCTCCCCCATGGCACCTGGAGGCAGGACTTAAGAATCCAGAAGTTAGCGGGACCCGTTGGCGACTCCCCTCTTCACCAAGAGTGAAGTGTTGGGGTTGGTGTTGGGGGCGGGGTGTGGAGGTCGTGTACGCCTGACTCAATGGGTCCGCATCTCCAGGCTCTCATTACGATTGACATCGGAGACTGTTCGGGGGATGTAACTCCACGAAGTGTGGACACTATCATTTGTAGGGGTGCGCGCCCACCAACGAGGGGCCAAGCACATTCTCTGATGGCCAAGTTCAGAGACAGGCACATTCCTCATGTGTGACCCCACAGCTGCCATTCACAATGACTACCACACAGGTAGGGCTATTAGTAGTTTAGTATTAGTATTAGTATGCGTAGTTTAAAGACTCAAGCAAGGTGTATTAAGATTTAAGGAAACCAAATGTAACTAGAGGGACGACGGTGAAGACATCTTTTGACCTCTGGATCACCAGAGGTGTCTTACCGAGACCTACCAGCGTTCCCACTGTATGATCTGCTTTCCAATCATGTATCCAGCTTATGAGAACAACATCTAGTGACTAAAGCGAGTTAGAACACGCTTCGTAGGGTGGTCACACATGTTCACAAAAGAAAGTCTCTGAGGCACCCATGGGGGCCCAATGACCCAGAGAGATGGCAAGAGGAGCAGAAAACACAGACTGCCTCATGGCTGGCATCACCAACCACCCGAGGCCACGGGGACAGAGAAGATCAATGGCTCCACAAAATAACAACAGAATTAAGACACTTTCCAGGTACCCTTCACGAAGTCACAAGTGCCTAAGATTTTTTTAAAAAGGAGGCGGGGAACAAACGTAGAAGTCCAAAATGCGAGCAACAAAAAAAGAAAGGCCTGTTCTGATTTACTCTCTTCTGACAACATACTGTTTTAATCACTCTGCAAATGCTGTAGCCATTAGGCAAATTAACACAAAATCCCAGATCAAAGTGCCATTCGCAGGTAGACACTTACATAACATTAGGAGGCATGAAGGTGAACAGGTGCTATGAACAACTTCTGTGAACGTTTTCATGCATCCACTAATAGAACCTTCTGAAGAGGTGAAAAAAACATTCTCGAACACAAATTGAAAATTAAAGGCAGGTTGATGGTACCTCAAAATGAAACATGTCAAGTGAGAAAATTAGGAGCGAAATGTCTCTGTACTTCTGAAAACCTTTGCTGTGAGGGCACACAGTAGGAGCACGTGTGTGTGTATATATACATTGGATTCTGCCCATGTGTCTGCAAAGGGAAAGGGGCTAACACTCGTAAGTGGTGACTCATAAGACAACACAGAAAGAAGATGCACCCAGACTCAGAGATGGACACATGTAAACACATGCCCTGGGCCTCAGGCAAGCAAACAGGATATTTCCTGTTATACAGCAACGAGGTCCTAAGAAGTTATACGTAACATTTTAAAACCGAGTTATGTTACAGTCTTCGGGTAACACACTATTTAAGAGAAGTCCGTAGTCAGGTATTTCTGAAAATAAATGAGCCCATCCTTTGCCATATCTGGTAACTATAGTTTGTTGTTGTTGTTGTTATTGTTTAATTACCAGATACAACCCACATTATTTACAGTAAAAAAAATGTTTTCAAAGACATATTATAATATTGTATAAATGAGTGCTTCTGAACAAGGGATGATTATGCCCCCCAGGGGGGCATCTGGCGATGTCTGGAGACTTTTCCGGTTGTCCCAGCAGAGTAACGGGGATGCTGGCTACTATGGTAAGGAACAGAGATTCAGCTGAACATTGTACAGCACACGGCACAGCCTCCACAGCCAAGAATTTTCTGGCCGAAAAACTCTAGAGTGCCGGGTGCCTGGGTGGCTCAGTGGGTTAAAGCCTCTGCCTTTGGCTCAGGTCATGATCCCAGGGTCCTGGGATCGAGTCCCGCATCGGGCTCTCTGCTCAGCAGGGAGTCTGCTTCCCTTCCTCTCTCTCTGCCTGCCTCTCTGCCTACTTGTGATCTCTGTCTGTCAAATAATAAATAAAATCTTAAAAAAAACAAACAAACCTCTAGAGTGCAGAGAGTCAGAAATCATGATATAGATTATCACCAACATTGCAAAATTCCTCAAGTCATGTCCCTAAAAGGCTTTTAGGAAATAAAAAATGAGAAAAGCTGAAAAACATAAAAGGGAACTCTTTTCAGTAGTGTGATTATTGGAACATATAGCTGCTTTGGGGGGACGCCACGATATATGACTTCACCTAAAATACACTCTGGAAACCCACCACCCGTACTCACGTTCCAGCCCTCCACCAAGGCTGGGAAATCATCAAGGATCTGACAAAAAAAAAAACAAAAAAACAAAAAACACCCCGAGACATCCTTCAGTGAACAGAGGAGTATCCTGACCGACTGCGTTAAAATCAAATAAAGTAAGATATAACAAAAGCGAACTTTGTAGCCAGTGAAAAATAAACACGTCCGGTACTCAGAGTCCTACGTGTGGGTATCCATCCAATTCCATAGCATCAGAGCTCTGACGCCCAGTAATAGAATAATATTATTTTTGAGATCAGTTAAGGTATAAAATGTGCGTACTATCAGTCTTTAATATTAATAAGTCTTGTAACTAGCAGTTTCTCGTAGCTCTGAATTCTTGAGCACAACTAGAAAGGGCACTTATCCTGAAAAATCTAATAAATTTACAGTTTTATATACTTCCTTCAATTGTAAAAGTCTTGTTCAATAAACTTTAAAATGCCACTATAGAGCAATAACACAGACAGTATAAACCCAGCCCTGGGAAAGCTGTGCAACCAGAAATTGTTCCCCTTTCTGCTAGAGCAATAAAGTTTTATATGTTTGAACTGACTGTAAAAAGGTTTGAATGTTGGCAACTGGGGAATAATCTGTCTTCTTTATAGTTATTATCATATTTCCCACAAGACCCCTTGGTCTGTGTCAATCCTTCTTGTATATGACACCTTCGTACTGTCAGCGAAAGCAAGACTTTACTTTTTTTTTTTAACTATAGGACTTGTATCTGTTTTCCTTCAGATTACAGCTAACAGGAATAAATTATTTCTGACAAGCATCTATTGTAGCGTTTTACCAAATAAAGCTGGTTGTGAGCTGCTTTTCCAAGAGCGAGGGGGGGAGCCTCCTCCCCTTCTCTCTTTCTCTCAACTGATTCAAATGCAATTCAGGGATGGTTAAATTGGAGGAAATGCCAATAAAAAGAGATTTGTAGGAAAGTTGCTCTGAATGCCAGAGCCCACCGTAACAAGCTGGTCGGGTCCGCATGGGTGCCGTTGGCTCTGTGTGGAGAAGAGGGTCAGGAAAGGTCAGAGGACGAACCATTCCTTTTCCTTCCCGACCCGTCTCGGGTCTGAGAGCATCTATGCTTCTCGGTTCAGAAAGGAAGCTGAGTCCGGCCAGCGTGGGCTCTTGGCTAACAGGTCATCTCTGCTGGAATGAGTTTAGGCACATGATAATCGGCAAAGTCACTGTGTGTGTGTGTGTGTGTGTGTGTGTGTGTGTGTGTGTCTGCCTAGGTGTCTGTATCTGGGTGTCTCTGTGTCTATGTATGTGTGTCTCTTTGTCCATATGTCTGTATCTGAACGTCTGTGTGTCCATGTGTGTTTAGCTTTGTGTCTGTGTGTCTGTCTGTAGTTCTGTGTGTGTGCCTCTGTGTGTTCGTATCTGGGTGTCTTGTGTGTGTGTGTGTATCTGTCTGTGTCTGAATGCCTGTGTGTCTGTGTGGGTCTGTGTGTCTGTGTCTGTCTGTCTGTATGTCCCTGAGTGCCCATGGGTCTATGTGTGTGTCTGTATGTCTGTATGTCTGTCGGTCTTTCTGTATCTGGATGCCTGTGTGTCTATGTGTGTCTGTCTGTTTCCATGTGTGTGTCTGGATGTCTGTGAGTGTGTCTACGTGTGTGCCTGGATGTCTGTGTGTGTCCTTCTCTCTTCCTCCCCCGCGTCCCACCACTACACCTCAACTCCAGTGATACAAAGCTACACCCAGGAATCCAGTACACGCACAATCCAGCTGTCCTGACACATCTCCTGCCCCATGTCTACACCATCACCCTGAAGTCCCCTGCCTTCCCACATTTACTATCACACAGCGGGAAAGGTCAGAGAGGAACAAGGATCTTTGCGCACACCGAGTTTTAAAGAATCAGAAGATATGATACAGTTGGACATCAGCGAACTAGCGCAGGAAGTTAATCACCTCTGCACTCTGGTGAAGACGACGTCCCTCCAGGAGACCCAGAGGACAGGACGGCCAGTCACTTGAACATAGGCGCACACATATTCACACACACACACACACGACACACAGCCACGTGAGTGCACACACACTCAAACACCACTCCGCCCCCTCTAAGGGAAGAGCCCACTGAAGTATGGACGTTCTGGCGTGGAAGGGTCAGCGCCCCACGGCACCTACGGGTACGGCGATGCTGTCGGAAGGAGGCCGTGCACGCGACGCTCAGTAAATGCAACCACACCTCCGGGATCCTGGAAAAAGCTGGAGCTCGTGAGCACCTTCACGTCGGCGAACGGGAGTCCAGGACACCCTCTTACTTTCCCCTCGTGCTCCCCGTCTCCATGAATGTTCTGGCAACACTAGCACGGGCTCCCCTGGCCCAGCTCAAACCGCAGCCGTTCTTACCCGTGTACCATAAATAGACACCACAAGCATCAGCACAGAAGCCACCTCAGACTACCGGGAGGCACCGGGAGGTACCGGGAGCACCAAGCTTCCTCCTGCAAGGTCAAAAGTTCTTGCGTTGGGGTCCTATGTCATAGGGGCATTCATAAAAGGACAAGAGCTGTTCTTTTTTTAAACCTGGGCCATATACCACACGTGCAGAGTTCCGTGAAGATGGATGAAATGCCTTACGCATGCACGTGCCGTCCTTGGGCAGAACCCATTCTCGTCTTCTCCTTGCTTTTCTCACTTGTTACATGTTCTGGGAAGCGAGCGCCGAGGCTGCGCTGAAAATGCTCTCCCAGGGCAGCGGACCATCAGCTTCCAGACCAGGAAGCAAGCCGCCCCCACGGTGGAAGGGGAGAGGGATGGAGGTAGAGGTGTTTCCCAAAGGTATGACTGCAGGCATCTACCTGATGGGAGGTATTTGTGAAATGCAGATTCCTAGGCCAGAGTGCAAACCTGCAGGGGCGGGGCCTGGGACTCTGCATCTCGTAAGTAGCTCAGATTATTCCGGAGTCTGACTGGTCTTGCAATTCCCACCGAATCGCGTCTCCCTTTTGCAATACAGAGCACCCCAGTACACACGCTTCTGAGACAATGGGCAGGGGATGGGCGGCACCCTGAACTATGCCTTTTGAGCCAGAAAAGAAAGGGATGGAGTAAAAGAGCTGATCAACAAGGGAAAAGGACCGCCCTGGAAGCTTCACCTCGTCCTGCCTTTCCCCTGCACTCCGGTCTCCCTACCCTCCCATCTTCTGCATCCTAGTGGGGTCTGGCTGCAGACGGCCCAAGTCTTCCAAAAAGGCCTGGAGTTGGATCTCCCCTCTTCCTTCATTATTGTCCTTCTTGCACATGTCAAACAAACCCAGGGGTTTGTACCTCACTGGGTCCAAAAACAGAGCCTCCTTCAAGAACCCAAAGGGAGCTGGCTATTATAGGGACATATTTGAAGAGGGTATCCTGGGACCACAGAGGCACTCAGGAAGATACCACGAGAGGCTCCAGCCTTCAAAACAAGCAAAGGGCAGAAGGATCCCACCAGCCCAAGGTAGACTCAGAGAAGGTCTGGTGGTGGTGGTCCTCAGCTTACAGATGCTATCCGATATGATCATAGGCGGAACTCTCTCAAAATACAAATGAACCAAAAAGGCAGACCAGCGGGCACTGGGCATTGTTGCCATTATTCGTGCTTCTCCACAATCACAGTCATCCCCGATGCCATGACCGCTGTAACTCACGAGGTCTGGAGTCTGGCAGGTGTCAGGTGCTGGTCTAAACCCTTCAGATACACCAGCACATTTCATCCTCAGAGCTACTCCTACCCTAATGCACCAATGATATCATTTGCCAAGAGACAAGGTCCCGCCACCGCCTGCGACTATTTTCACCTCCACCTAGCATCCATTCCTGTCCCATTCAAGGCTGGATATTAGGGTGTCCGAGTGTATAGAGTAGACAAGGGCAGGTAGAGTACCTTTCTGTTAAAAACTGTCAATAACAAAAATAAAAAAACAAAAAAAAAAACACAAAACCTGTCAATAACCTGAAGAAGTAGCAAGAGAGGTTATATACAAAGTGTCTTGGGACAGCAAAAGATACCTCAGATAATACTTCTTTCTAGAAGGAACTGGGAGTCTAGTGAAGAGACTGGAAGTAGGCAGAAGAAGGCTATCTATGACAAGTCAACAGAGGACAGGGTCGTGTAATGTTCATCACAGGAAAAGAACATACGTATTACAGGACACACCCCTTTTCTCTGGAAACCTTTAAGATCCTTCATAAGACAAGATAGTCTCATGGGAAACAATCAGAGAAACACCAGAAACCATAAGGAGCCAACTGTTGCACAGAGTTGTACCAATCTGAGGAATCAAGAGAAAGGAAAATTCACTACAGGCTGTGGTTGTTGAGAAAAGTACAAAGCAACAGAGTGTGAAGGACAGACAGAGACCGGACATACACCGAAGACAAACAGGAGAAAGCACCCCAGGAGGGGCCGTGGAGAACGAGGCTTCCCACCTGCCTGGCAGGACCCAGGCCTGAGGACGGGATCCAGAGAAAAGGAAGCGGGAAGGTCAGACTGGTCCCTCACCTCGCCAGTGGTCGCCCCATGGCAGCCCGAAACCAGGAGCAGAGTCCAGACCGTGGTCAACCATACCAGCCAACCTAAGTCCTTCTGCTCCTGTGAAACTACTAAGGACCTTCGAAATAAAAATGACAATAAAAGAAAAAAAGCCAGAATGTAGACCATCTTATCATCACGGTAGGGACAGGGCCTTTAGTGTCTCATGGGCCGCCGTTAGATCTCAGAGGATGAGTCGGGCTGAGGAACGTCTTACATGGGAGAGCTCCAGGGGAAACCCAACAGCTGCGGGAAGGGGTCTGTGCTCCAGCAGGAAGCGCTTTGTAAACCAGATCAAGGCCAACGACGGACATTGGCTAGGAGTCCTTCTGACTCCAAAATTCAGTGGTTCTGCGAAATTTTGAGCAGGAGGGGAGGAATGCCCCAGCTCGAGGGTGGCAGTGGTCCCCTGGGTCCCCCTGTCCCAGGCCAACAATATAAACAGCCCACCAGGGCAGTGTCCTTGACCTAGTGACCGCCACTTTACCATCAGCTGAGAACAGCACTGCTTGGGGTGAAAGCTTGTGCAGCTGCTGGCTTGAAAACATTATTTCTTGGGTGAAGTCCTCCACCTTATCACTTAATACATGTTTACTGTTCTGTTACTAACAACAGAAATAATGGTAATACTTTGGTATTTGCACAACGTTTTATAGCCTGCCAACACTTTCATAAGCATGATTATGTTTACTCCTGATAATAAATGTATCCATGTTGTAGATGAGGAAACTGACACCCAGAGACTACATGACTCACTCAGGGCCACCCAGCAGGTAGAGGGGGGCCCTATCGGCGGAGTCTTCATAATTTACCAAATGCTCGTCATACACAGGACACAAGGCTGGCCATGATCAGGATGCAAAAGCGGGTGGGAGCAGCGGAGAACTCAGTGCAAAGGACAAGCACCTTACTCAGGGAACCCGAACACCTCTCAATTCACTTCCCTCCACCTGCCTGGTGGGGTCCCTCCCATCGTCCCATCTGAGGCAGGGTCCCCCCTTGACTCGCTCACCTTCTAGCAGGCACCGTGCTTGACAAGGAGTGATAAAGATGACCCTCTCTGCCCCTCTCCTCCTCCCCAACCTCACAGCAAAGCGAGCACCTTCCAGTCAATGCACAACCGGCTAGGAGCTGGCTACGTACAGTAGCAGGGCATCTTCCGGGGGTCACCCAGGGAGCCAAGCACCACGAATTTCCTTCTCTCCCAAAGTAATCCAAGTGTGCCTTCCTTGTAGGTCTGCAGTGGAGAAACCAGCACAGTCCCCCAGCTCCCCGCCCCCCACCCCTGCAATCAGGGCCCATCGGCGTGGGGCCCGAGCCCGAGCCCCCCGGGGAGCTGCCAAAGCTCTCAGATGTGCAGGTGGCTTCTCCAGCATCATTAAGAACACGCTGGTCTCCGCTGCTCCGAGCCCACGGCTCCCCCGCCTGAAGGAAAACCACCCACGTGCTCCCGCAGAGGGACCCGCAAGAAGCCCTGGAACCCACAAAGGGAAGCCAGCGTGCCAAGGGTTAAGCACACCCTATAATAAGCATCTCTGTTCCGGCATGTTGCGAAAGCCCATTACCTCCCGCCACATTACCTCATTCATTTCTTATATGCGGATGGTTTATTTTCCCATGAGCACCCTGGCTCTCAGTATTAAGTCCCCTCCTTCGCCTCTATTTCTCTATCCATCACATTTAACACTCTGACAGTAACAGTCTATAATGTTTCTATTCTACAAAACCGCTCTGTCAACTCCGGGCTTCCAGAGCAGCAACTGAGGAAAATAAATAACATCAACGCCAGGGACGACAGCATCACAGCTCCCTTTCTGCTGGGCTTTTTTATTTTATAGGATTCTACAAAGGGAGAAAAGGAAACAACAACAACAACAAAAAAAAAAAACCCAAAACACACAAAAAAACAAAAACAAAGGGGCCAGGGGAGGTGGAAGCCAAGAAGAGAATTTCCTTCTCATCCAACAAACACCTCACAGACCTGAAGGGACAGTCCCAGCACTTCCCTACAGACAAAGAAGTGATTTCCCCTCTCTCCTCTCGAATCCCCTGACCGCCCCCCTTCCACTTCCATGGTGGGTCACGGGGGGACTGAGGTTTGCGGCACTGCCCTCCCTTCACCTGCCATCGACCACAGAGGCAGAGCGACACAGAGCCAAGACAACGCACACATTTCTGCCATCTTCTCTGGAGCAGGTGGGCTGGGGGGTGGGGGGAGGCAGTCCCATGGCCCTCAACCTTTGTTCTGGGGGAGACCCCCCGGGACCAGCAACTCTGGAACCCAAGAGCAGGCAGCAAGGCGAGGAAGCATTAAACCACCAAGGAACAAATCACTCTGGAGCGCTGCCTCGTCTCCACCTGCTGGGGTGTTACCAAAACCGTGTTTATTTTCATCATTCTGGATTTATTTATTTTAAATCATTTAAAAGCATGTTATATTTCCATCTAGCTTCTTCAAAAGATATCCACATAGGTAGATGGATAATCTTGAACATAATTTGGCTCCCTCTTCATAACCCGAATCGTCGATCATATGAATGCCAATTACCCTCAGACCCATTGCTAGGTGGGAGTCAGTCTGTCTGTCGTTTACTCGATCTGCTGGCCTGTGTAGGTTCTCCCCGCTCCTCTGCATGGTTTTGCCGCCTCCTGGAGTTGCCTCTTCTCCAGAGGCATGTTGCAGTGAAGACCAGGGCTGTGGTACCAGATCGCAGAAGCCAAACCTAACTCTTGGCCACAGAACCTTGTTTCCGAGCCCCTCCATGCTGTGTCCTCACCTGGGAAATGGGGACAAACATGTCACCCAGCTCCTAGGGAGGTGGTGAGGATTACCCGCATTAGTACCTGGGAGGGTTTGAGATCTACGATCAACCGTGCTCGGTAAATGTTAGTGATTACCATTCCATTCATATATTCTGGCAGGAGCTGGAAGACCGGACCACCATAGTTGGAATCACGTCCGAACTAAGATCTAAGAGGTTTTGGGGGCTGGTCTTTGCACCCTCTGATGAGCCAGCTGCATGGTCCAAAGTGCATGGTACCGTCCATGCTAATGTCCTGCTCCCCTGGCGAGGCTGCCAACACCAAGCTCTGAATGGTGAGCTGTAACCATCAGAGACTTGCTGGGCATAAGGAAAGAATGAAGAGACAGGGGTGTGAAACAAGAAACACTAAAGGTCTTTCATTGAACACTGCCAAACACAGCCCTGTAATTCCTTCTATCTGACAACAGTAAAAGGCACAAGGTAGAAAATGCTTTGATGAGTATGAAATACTCCGTGTACTATTGTTTTTACCAACAGGACCACGATCATCACTCAACTTAGCGCTGGAGAGTAGTAAACAAGCACTTCTAACCCTAAGGCATTCAGAGGTGGGCATCTTGGCTTTCCCTCGACTACTGCCCAAGGGGCCATGGGCTCTCTTGGCTCCATCCCAGTCTGGGGAAGAATGGAGAAAGGGACAGGCTCAGGCCCCAACCCTCTTGATGATGGGTACCTGGGGATTCACCCGCACTCATTCCCCAGACCTGCTCCCCACCGAGGGCAGGTCAGAACCCGGTGTATCTAAGCAAAGCTTCAGAACTATGCCTGGATGCCACCCAATGGGGCAAACATGAGAAAAAGTTAAGACCAAATGGGATACAGCATGTCTGATGCCCAGAGGCAAGGAGGAACTTGTTCCTGATCCTTCATTTCTTGACGAATTCAATTCCAAATATCACAAACAATCTAACTTACTGAGGCAATGACCACTTCTGCTTTTATGACTTTTCATTTGGGGGAGGGAGCACAGACGTAAGGACCTAATAATGTCAGACTAAGTGACGTTATTTCATTCTTTTAAATGGTCACATTTCATTAGTGCTGCTGATAGGACTCCTTGACACTTTAATTTTTCTATTTTGGTGACAGAAAGGCAATGGTGACCTCACAGCACCAAAGATGTCCCCCTAGGGAAAGAGTGAGCTGAGCCCTTCACAGAATCGCTTTCCAACAAATTGACATGGAGAACGCCTATGTGGAGAGAAGGCACTGGAGGGAAATACATAGGTAGGCACGGTTCTTGCATTCAGAAGTTCATAATTTAGTGAAAAGGAAGGGACATATGAACAACTGGCTAAAATTAGGAGTTGAATAACTGGAAAATGCATGCTAATTAAAGCTACAGGCATTTTTGTTATAGGAACATGATAGAAGGGGTGATTACTTTAAATGGGAGTCTTAGGAGAAAAGAGAGATTCAGGAGGCTGTGAGTTTCCAGTTGTTAAGGGCTCAGCTGTCATGGTCGTTCAACCTAGGTTCAAACCCCAACTCTGCCAATTCCAACCTGGGCAGTTAGGGCAAGTGACTTAAGGCCTCTGAGCTCAGTTAGCTGGTCATATAGTGGGGACAATGATAGTATTTACCTTAAGAGCTTTGTAGGGATGGTTAAACAGAAAAATGAACATAAATAACACAGTGCCTGGCATACAACCCCTAAATTAATATTATAGCTAATAGCTATGATAGCTAATAGTGCTATTATTATCATGATTCTTCCCCAAACCCTAAGAAGTAGGTGATATTACCATTCCACTTTTAGTACCGAGAAAACAGACACGAGAGAAATTAGGTAATCTGTCCAATGTCACACAGCAGACGGAGGACTCGGGACACAAACCCAAGTAGTCTGACTCCAAAGTCAACGTTCTTTCTCACTATATTTTACTCTGGTCCACAAGCAACCCCGACTCCTCCCAGGAAGGGGGTGCAAGGTCTAGAAGGCAAAGTCTTGGAAATCACGGGAAAACAGAGCACGATTCTAGCAGATCACACACTGTCTCTGGAGACAAAATCCGGTGAATGTCAGACACGCAGCCAATAAGAAAACCAACAATGCCCAGAAGCTATCACAATATTCTATGAAACTGAAAAATCTCCCACAATCTGAAATGAACGAAACTCTACCAGCTATTCCAACGTCCTCTCTTTCCCAATTTCCTTGTTCTTATTAATGCCAAGCCCCTTGTCCGTGGTGACACAGGAGACACAGACACATAGATAAGGAGTTGGAGGACAACTTGGAGTCTCGTTCAGACTTGTACACAGCGCAGCAAACGCCTCAAGGGTAATCCTGGTGAAGGAGCACTTCCCACAGCCGCATGATAAAGGGGGCATCTATGACCTGGTGAAGGAGCACTTCCCACAGCCGCAAGATAAAGGGAGCATCTATGACCACATCCACTGGTATCTGGAGCCAATTTTATTGTTAAGTAGTTTTTCATTGTAATAAGTCATCTCCCATCTCAAACTTTTTGTGGAATCCAAATCAATCAATGAATTAAATGATTCAACCTTTCCTGACTCCTACCTTTCCTTCAACTTCCATATTCAGATGGTCACCACACACTGTTAATCTTTCTTTTGAAACAGTCTGAGACTTTTCATTCCCAAAATACCATTCATCTACCCAGACCCTAGGTCCTCTTGTCTCCTGGCTGACATGCCTCCCTTCAATCTCTCTTCAATCTAATATACACCCCATACACTTCTTTTTTAAAAGATTTTTTATTTATTTGTTTGTGTATTTATTTGAGAGAGAGACAGAGAAAGCACAAGCAGGGGGAGCAGGAGAGGAACAGGAGAGGGAGAAGCAGGCTCCCCTGCTGAGCAGGAAGCCTGATGCGGGGCTTGATCCCAGGACCCTGGGATCATGACCTGAGCCAATGGCAGATGCTTAGCCAAATGCACCATTTCAGGTACCCAAATCCTGCACATTTTATCAGAATAGAAGTCCTTAACTCTGGTTTCAGAATGTGTCATCAGTGCTCAAACAACCAGGGTCTCTACTTCTTTTTCTTTTTCTTTTTTTTTTTTGAGGTTTATTTATTTATTTGAGAGAGAGAGCACAAACGGGAGGGGCAGAGGGAGAGGGAGAGAGAGTCTCAAGCAGACTCCCCAATGAGCAATGAGCCTGATGTGGGACTTTATCCCACAACCCTGAGATCTTGACCTGAGCCAAAACCAAGAGTCAGATGCTCAACCAAGTACACCAGCCAGGTGCCCCCAAAGGGTCTTCACTTCTTATGTGAAGCCCTCTGCTTGACCTTCGATGCCACACTATCAATGCCAACCACTTTACTGTTACATCCAATTTCTCATACTTCCCCGTATGTATCTTTCAACTTGGTCTAAGCAACTATTTCCTAGGACAGTCCCAACAAAGAGACCATGCACACAGAAACAGGGGGATGTAAGTTTTACGTACCATATCTAGGGCCATAAAACCACTCATGCATGAGCTGGGGCACACTCCTCAGACACCCTGTCTCGGGCTCTCTCTGAGTCCATCAAGATAGTACTAAAGTTGCCTGCCTCTGAAGAATGTTGCGATGGTATCCATCCATCCATGTGACTCCCAGTTCATACACTGAATGATTACGGAACACCTACTAATTGCCCAAGCCTGTCCTGAACAACTGGAAGAATACAGAAAGGCATTAACCTCCTTACAGTCCAATGGGAAAATAAACGTAAAAAAAAAATTACAAAGACTGGGTAAAATAACTTACAGTGAAAGAATATATAAGGCAAAATGAATACACAGAAGAAGGAATATCTAGAACTGAGACAGAGTACTTAGACAAGGTCTCTGCTAGGATTGGAGTGATTAGCTGTAGTTTAGGGATGGCAGGTAAGGGAATCCCTGGTAAAGGAGAGACAATTTTCAAAGGTGTAAGAAAAAAAAAGTGGCAGGTTTTAGGTATCGTAGAGAACTCCACGTATTTGTAGCCTACAATGAGACAGAAGAAAATGGTAGGAAATAGCGCTGGTGAGGTAGACAAGGGCTAGATCACAAGACTCACATACTTAAGCCAAGGCCTTCAGAGTTCACCTGCAGATTTCAATGCTGTGTCTGTGACACACACTCAGTGATACTCAGACTCAAGTCCTACTCCACCATGTGTGCCCAGAGAAACGCCCAGTTCCCACCTACTTCTCTTCCATTCAGGAAAGCATATTGGAATTTAAGTGAGTAAAAGCAACATCTGAATGTTGATAATTTGAATTAGTTTAAAATTTTATTTATTTTTATTTATTTGTTTTAGATTTTATTTATTTGTCAGAGAGAGAGCACGAGCAGGGGGAGCAGCAGGCAGAAGGAGAAGCAGGCTCCTTGCTGAGCAGGGAGCCCGATGTGGGACTCGATCCCTGGAGCCTGGACTCATGACCTGAGCTGAAGGCAGACGCTTAACCGACTGAGCCACCCAGGTGTCCTAAATTAGTTTAAAATTTTAAATAATTTGCAAATCTCAGGTCGTAGCGGATTACGAACACTGAAATTGCTTGTGACATACTTCACAACTGTAGTTTCGGGAATGTTGCTTTTGACACTGACCTTGCCAGTGAAGAATTCTCAACGGGGGTGTGGCAAACAGGTTTGCACGTTAGGAGTATCATGGGGTCCTCAGAGACGATGAACAGCTGCGTGCATAGATACCAGCTAGAAGGTCAACACAGCTGTCTGGCTGAAAGATGGTGAGGGCTGTGTGGCTGAGCATGGGTGGAGAGATGCCTGCCAGGTGGTTCTCTGTGCAGATCTGAAACTCACAGAATCAACCAGGCCTGAAAATGATGGGTTTAGTAATTTACCCTTGTTCAATAAATATTTACTGGATATTTGCTTTGGTTCAGACGCTGTGCTGTTCACGGGGGGAGGCAGAGGTCGGCAAGAAAGTTAAGGCTGCTGTCCTCAGTGAGGTCACAAGCAGATACATTTGTGAGCTGCTGAGTATTGAGGGGACAAATGAAGTCCTGAGAAGGGGGAATATTTCAGTGATGGGTCAAGAGACAGGCACCCCTGAAGTTAACTGAGAAGTCCCAACCAAAGAACTATGAAGCAAATAGGATAAACGGCAAGTCAAGGGGGGATGGAAGTTTCACAAGAGAAAAGTCATGGGTATCAAATACAGCAAGAGTCTAGAACTGGAAAGAGTGTAGATTGGATCTGTCACCTGGGAGATTCCACCTGAAGAGGCAGAAATCTCACCTCAGCAGAAGCAAAGAAGCTTCTAGAAGTTATTGAAGGAAGTTGGAAACATCCGAATCAACAGACAGGGTAACTGTGATGTCCAGAATAGCCCCAAAGGGCTTCATGGAGGTGTATCTCCATGTATCTCCATTCAGAAGATACAATGGACCATTTTAGATGAACTCCGAATAGAATGTGACCCACATAAAGGCTAGGCTGGGAGGACAATGTCCTAACTCTTCTGAAGGACAACAGGGGCCCACGATCCCTCTGCTGAGTGATATTATGGTGTCTGGGATAGTAGATTCTCTCACAGAGGCTATGGCCAGATCCATCCTTCACTGGCTGTATCATGCTCGGGGAACGGCCTTACCGTGAGCTGGGCCTGGAGAGCTAATGTCCCTGAGAGCTGCAAATGGAACAGCAGACACACTAAGTGAGAACACACTAGAACGGCCAATGGCGCAGCTCTCCCTGTGCTGCCAAGTAGGCAGAGGTGAAGTGGAAAGAGGAGAGGGTGGGGCCGGATGGTAAGAAGGGAGCGCTTCTAAGCAACCTGGGGAGAGTGAACATCTCTAGAGTGACGGGAGACGGGATCTGAAGGACACCATAAGAATGTCACACTTTGCCCTCAAAAACATATGCCACATTTTCCTCAGTTTACAAGACTAACAACTTTTGGCATTTTCCAGTGCCTTGTCCTTCTAGGTCCCCAGGTCCTTCTAGGTATCACGATAATTGTAACACAGGTTTCCCCCACTATCCGAAACCAGTGTCCTATGACACCTTCCCTGAGCCAAAATGCCATAAAGTGAAGACGCAATCGCGATTCATTAATATGGAAACATTTTTGAGCCTTCCCAGACCCACAAAATAACCTCTTGCGGGCTTCTCTGATACCTTAGGACACATCCTGCTAAGCGTTGCACGAAATACCTGGACATAAAGCACAGGTGCTCAAGGACACAGGTCCGAGTTCTGACGGCTTGTGGCTAAGACACCGAGGGTGAGTCCCAGGAAGGGGGGGGGGGGGGGGGCCTTGCTGCCCAGGTGGGCGCTGCCTACCTAATTCATGCTGCAAAGCCAAGGCTGAATGATATTCTCATTTCCCGCCTTTTCTCGGAAAAGCAAAAATCCCCTTCGGATTTCTGTCAGTTAGCAAAATCTGGTACTAAAGCAAGTCTTTCAGAAAAGCAAAGTGGCCCAATGTGAATTTTTAGAAAGTGCACCTGTACCTCCCCGGTTTCTCAGTAGGCACCCAGGGAACAGCAGAGCTGCCCAGGTTTAAGCTACCAGTTGGAGGTCTCCCCGCTTCCCCAGAAGTAGGAACAGCTGGGCTGGTTCAGAGATGCTTTTTTTTCCCCCCTAACTCTAAGCCACAGCTGTCCCTGGGAGTTTGACTTTGCCATGTAACAATGGCAGTGGAAGGATCCCTACCCTATGTCCTCCTTCCTCCCAGAGATGTCAGCACATACAGTTTCCCTGCAAATCGAGGTCCCAGGGAAGGCCCCACTCACACAGGCAGCCCTCTGGGGATCCGCAGAGCTGGGCCAAGGCTCCCAGAAGCCATGTGTTGTGGTGGAAAGAACTCAATTAGGGTTTAGTCTTGACTCTACAACTTACCAACTCTATGACCTTTTGCGTACTTTACTTAACCTTTCTGTGCCTCGGTTTCCTTATATGAAATTAGTACCTAATAAAAATACCCACCCCCTTCTCAGACATAGTTGCTATGAAGATCAGGTATCCTGAGACTTTTTTATTTTAATATTTACTGTCTTTAAATAGGTAATATGTTTACAATATAAAAATACATCTATAATACGTGTGTTATGATTCCCGTATGCTGCCGGGTCTTGAACCTCTCCTTGTCCCCATACCTCCATCTGTCCCTCACACGAGCTCTACAGATAATCATTTTTATTCTTTGCTTGTTTATCTCTTCAGTGTTTCTTGAAAGGACTGCATCAATTGTAAAGTGCTATATAAACGAGTGATCATTGTTGTAATGGAAAGGTAGGTGGTGAGGGAAAGGTAGGATGGGGATGGATGGTTGTGTTGTTGTCTGTAAGGAGTCTCATTTCCTCCATGGAAGTCTGCCTCAGTATTACCATGGTTCACACTTATCCCTTTCATCCATCCATCCATTCATCCACCCAACCACCCATCCACCCATCCACCTACTCATCCATCCATCCATCCACCCATCCACCCATCCATCATCCATCAATCATCCATCCACTCATCCATCATCCATCCATCCATCCACCCATCCACCCATCCATCATCCATCATCCATCAATCACCCATCCACCCATCCATCATCCATCCATCCATCCATCCATCCATCCATCATCCAACCATTCACCCACCCACCTAACCACCCATCCATCCACCCAAACATCCACCCATCCACCCAACCATCCATCCATCCATCCATCCCTCATCCATCCATCCACCCATTCACCCACCCATCCATCCATCCATCCCTCATCCATCCATCATCCAGCCATCATCCATCATCCATCCATCCATCCATCCCTCATCCATCCATCCACCCATCCATCCATCTACCCATCCACCCACCCATCCATGCATCCACTCATCCACCCATCCATCCATCCATCCATCCATCCATCATCCATCCACTCAAGCAGTATTTGTTAGTGCCACCTATACTCAAGGCTAAGTGAAAGCATAATTCTAGTAATACTAAGATTAATAGGTGTATCCATAGCACTTCTGAGTTCATAACACCCTCTTTTATACTTACTCTCACCCTCGTGCTAAGTTTTCTATCTGGGTACAAGCAGCCTATGGCCAGTGACCATATACCAAATAACCTTTTTATATTTCCCCTAGCATATGGTGTGGTACACACAAATGTGTACAGCAGATGTTCAAACAGACTTGAGCTGGTCCTACTGGATGGGGGTGCAACAGTCAGGCAGGCAGTCTGGGGTCCAACAGTTTTTCTGTGAGCCGTGGGAAAATCCAAGATGGCCTGATGGCCTTGTAGGGAAGGGTCTGTTTCAGCCTCAGATTGTGGCTAGGTGAGGTTGAGAGGATGGGTCTCTAGGTTGTCACTCGGGGAGCAGAAGTGACAGAGCAGAAAAAACAAAAGGACAGGAGCTTAGAGCAGCTTCCAACATGGCGACATGATCAAGGAGAGAAAATTCCTCCTCCGAAGGACATGTTGTGGGTCAGCTTTTTTCTGCCACGAATTGTGCTGTGGTGGGACAGGATATTCCAGCCACTCCTGTCCCTACCCCCCAACACTCAAAATACCTCCTTTTTTTTGGTTTTAAGATTTAACAACTCTCAATCACTTTATAGCACATCCTTGGGCTGTCCTTCAGACTTCTCTGCATTTTTAAGGAGTCTCCTCATTTTGCCACCAAATGACTTTGCAACCTTGAATCACAATGTCATGTCGTGTCTCTGTTGTCTCCAGAATGGGGGCGACCATTCCTACTCTACCTGCATTGTCAGGTGCTGCTGAGAACCCACTGTGTCAGTGCACACTGAATGCAACTGTGCTCTAAGGAAAGAGGGTATTGTGTTAGAATAATTACTGCCTCTCCCCCGGTGGGGGAAGGCATTATTTTTCAGTGAAGAATTTTTAAGGTAAGGACCAACGAACTAATCTCACACACACACACACACACACACACACACACACACACACGAGCCATTTCAGTCTTTTTTTTTTTTAAACCTCTTTTTCTGATCTTCCAACCTTAGAGAGACCTTTCTGGTCTCTTCTCACAGTAGGCCTGACCACCACTTCCAACGAATATAATTTTAAAGGTTAATTCCCAATGCAAGCTTGGAGTCCTTTCCATTCCTCCGCCAGCAACCTTTTCATATGAGTCTGTGTGACGCGCCCTCTTTCCCCGAGCCCCGCGGCCCCCCCAGCCCCCGCCCGCATCCCGGGTAGCGGGGATGATAACCAATAATGAAAACCTGCAGCCCGCAGACATCGGAACGCGCACGGGAGCACGGGGGGAGACGGAGGAGGAGCCGGTCAGGATGCATGTAATCAGAAGGGTTATCTAATGCTAGTCTCATTCTAATTGAGTCAGTACCATATGTCACCCAGCAATAACATCGCAAGCAGCATGCAACTGAATACATATTTAATTCACATAATGGGTACAGCAGTAGAAGTAATCAAGGCAGTTTGCCATAAGCCATAAAGAAATGTAGCTTGTTCCTATCAAGAAACATTTGGCACTTAGGGAGAGAACTGTATCACCAGTGAGAGGGGAACCCTATTACTGTGAAAGCTCATGGGGGGCGGGGGAGGCAGGGCTGTGGGGAGCGGGGACATGGGGAGAAAGAGATGAGAGGGAGCAGGAAACCAACAAATGAAAACACCAAAGAGATTAAAGCCAGAACATCCATTCCCTGCGAATGAAAATCCATGAAGGAATATTGTCAGTGGATCGTTGGCCATCTCAATATAATTAACAGTAATGGATTTATTGGCACGAGCTTAACGATTTAACGTTACACGTGCCCCCAGAATTTCCTGTGCTGTTGTGGGTCCTTCTTGTTCCTTCCTGGTCCCATCTACGTCCCAGGAAATGGATGGGGCTATGGAGGGTTAAAAAAATTTTTTTTCCCCCACATCTCTTCATCTGGATTGGCATCTGACAGAAAGCTGCTCGCCCATTCCCTCATTTCCTCTCTCAAGGAGATGATTAATACAGCTGGGCAATGCTCATCAATATCTTTGGACAGATCAACTGCAGTTTTCATTAAACCCATATTAATGTCCTAGATACACAGCTGTGGACAGGTTATTCTTAAAAAAAAAAAAAAAAGGATGAGGAGAAAGAGAAAAAGAAAAAGAAAGAAAGGAAAGGAAAGAAAAAGCCTTCCACTTGAGCTAACTATCTGCCTGGAATTAACAGAAGCCTGGCCCCGTCCCTCATTAGGGTTTCTTCCACCAACATGTTTTGATGTATATTTCATGAGGATAAACAAACATTCATTTCACTTTGGGAAGGTGTTTGCCATAATGTATTGTCAGCGTAGCCAGCAATGAGGGGACATTAATTTCAATTCTGGTGTTTAAACACTTTGGCGAGTCCCAATTACTCATTCCCCAGCTCGATATCAGGAGCCCTGGAGGAAGGTCGCTGGCTCCCCGTGTGGCCCCTGGCACCCATGGGGGCGCGGCTCCACCCTCCAGTGGGTACAGCTCTTCCCAAGTGGGGAGAGTGGGAAGGAGGGGAGATGGATTGTCACCCCCAGAAATCCCCGGTCAGCCTTCGACAAGAGGGCCCACTTCAGGAAGACCACCCTTGAGCTACTGCCATCTTCATGAGAGGCTGTGTGTGTGCCCGAGTTGGAAAAGAAGTCAGATCTTTTTTTTTCTTCCCCCTTGGTCTAAATCTGAAGATGCCAACCATTTCGTGGAGAGGAGCAGAGCCTTGCTGTCGAGAAAGGTAAGTATCAGGACAAGAAGGGGAGAGTGGAGAGAGGGTCATGGGCCATGGATGCAGGCCTTAAAAATGGATGCAGACACATGGTCCTTTTGCAACCAGAGGGGCTCTTGGTGACAGCTTCTGCCCCCTACCTGACTCCATCAGAAACATCCACGGCAGGCTTCCTTCCATCCTGCAAAGGATCAAGGATAGGGACCTCCTACACTCATGAGAAAATGTGTTCATGAGCTTTGGAAAGCTAGAGGACTCAACAAATTTCTTCTTCTTCTTCTTCATTATTATTATAAATTTATAAATAATAAATTGATAACAGTCATGCCCTCCCTCACACCTTCAACATGCTTCTCCAAAGCTGACTGTGCAGCTGGCTTGTGCCCAGCGGACCAGGGAAGTGAAGTGGCATCTCGGTCTCACTCACGGACTCCCCTCTGGAAACATCACCGTTCCTTTCTGCCTTCCGACATGTTAACGCACATTTCCTTCCAGCCATGCTGGGGAGGCCATGGAAAGTTTGCAGCCCAGGTGTTCTTGATGCTCCCTCTGTGGCTTCTCACCTGCCCAGTTCCCATCAGAGGGACCAGGGAAGCTGCCCGAGAAGCCAGACCAGGCGGGTCTGGTACAACAGAAAAGCCTGGTAAGATCTGGATTTCTGGCAGAGGAGAGGCTGGGAAACGGGCAAAGAGCTCTGTCAGAGAGCAAAGAGGCTGGTGAAGAATGGATCCTAGCGGGACCTACCCTGTCCGCTTTAGAAAGTGGGATAGGACTCGTGATAATAATAAGGAGCATCACTTAGTGAGATCCTGCCTGGCAGGTGAGGACTCTGCATGGAGCCTCCAGCCCAGTCCTCCCAGGTCCCCTGCCCTGTAGGCAACTTTCCCCTCTAGAGGCGAATAAACAGCGGTCTAGGGAGGTGACACCGCATGCCGCTGCTATCCACAGTTAAGTGTCGAACTCGGGAGTCGAACTCAAACCTGATGGGCTCCCGAGTCCAGGCTCTTCCCACTGGGTGGTGCCACCCTCTGTGACCCTACAGGTGATGGGCATCCCATGGGCTCCACTCAGAAGATTTCAAGAAGCCATGGTCTGAGGTGTTCTCCAGCCTGAGGGAGGGCAGCCCGTGTAGACAGGATCCACACGGTCTGTGGAATCTCTGAGCTCCCATCCAGGCTTCAACCTCTCACCACCTGTGCAAGTGTGGAAATGTTACTCAGGTCCCAGATTCCCCATCCGAAAAATGGAGATGATGCCCATCTCCTAGAACTGTCGGAATAACAGCGAAAATGCGTGTCCAAGTCCTAGTGTTGTTCCTGGTACAGAACCAATGAGTAGGAATTCTGCTCTGGTCTCCAGAACGCCCTTCCCTGCGAAGGGAAGCTGTAAACACTTCTCCATTATTTCATGCCTCTATGAAGTAGGAGGGAGGAAAGAGCAGAGCAGGGGGTCCAGGAGGGGATGGGAGCCTGCTGGCTTTAGTCATCCCCTGGGGGAAAGTCGGCTTTGCTTCCTTCCACCCCAGGAAGCACGAAGGTGCCCCTAATTTGTAGGTGAGATAAGAGCTTCCCATTCTGGAACACTGTGATAAGCCACTGCTATGCTATTTTCATGAGCTAAAAGTACATTTTTCATGAAAATAGAACTAAAAATAACAACAACAATAATAATGCAGAGACGTCTAGGAAAAGCATTCCCATCTCCCAGGAATAGCCATGACAGTGCAGACCTTCAGAAAGTGGGTTGCGGAAGACTCTGAATCACCCTGGAAGGTTCTGCCAATGCTTCAGACATCCCTTCACAGACCGGACTACAATTCCAGACTCGTAAGACAAGGCTCAAGTCTTGATCCTAGCAGAGAACAGCCTTCCTTGAGGAAGTCACTCAACCTCTCCAAGACTCAGTTTCCTGACCATACCTGGCTCTAGTAATTTATGTCGAACTACTGGAGCTAAGGTGATGATTCAATGCCACAATATACCTATAAGCGAGTTTTCTTTTATTCCTTATGCAAGTTCAACACACAAGACTAAGTGGTTCCTAACCATAAAATGCTATGTAAAGTTTATTTACTTTCTGTATGACAGGTAAGACTACATATGTGTAAGAACAAAAAAGTCCCATTTCTGAGCCCAGAGCCTCAAATCTCTTTTGCCAATACAAGGTGACATAAGCAGGACTCCCCATTTTTAGTGGCTTCCGGATGTGCGAGGTGATAATTCTCTTTCTACATGTATCATCCTTAGGAAGTAACATCCATATATGTTATACCAGAGAGGCGGGTGTATGAATCTGGGACACGTAAAGAAACATTTAAATACAGTCTTCTCAACCCAAAGCCTGGGGTCAGAGAAGTATCCTGGTCTGCCTTGACCACATAGGATCCTTTGTTCTAGTGTCTGTCCATTCTGGTTTCTAACGATTTTAAAGCATTTTTTAACCCTGCGTCTCAGAACTTAGAGGAAGCACTAAAGCACATTACTTCCTTCGTTCTCCTGCAATTTTTCAGAATTCATAAAGCACAAGAGAGATCAAAGAATAAAGACAGGTCTTTTATTTCTGCACTACTTTCACAAAGTATCAAGAAACAGGAAACATGACGATAATGGTATCTGCCAGAGATAGGTAGATCCGTCCATAGGTTCATCTACAAAAAGCAAACAGGATGCCTGAGCTTGAGGAATTCACAAGGATATTCATAGGGCTGTTTTAAATGTAAATCTAGCTGTTAGATATCCTGCACATAAACAACAGAAAAGAAATCTTGAGAATAACTATAAATCTTAAAGTGATCCCCCATCAATACTAGAAAGAAGAAAACGGCACACGGCACAACGCAAGCACATATCAAAAGCAAAACTTCATTTTACCATCACAGTAAGTTTGTGGAGAAGGTTCAGCTGTCCTTAATTGGCTTACTCTGTGATGGCTTCAAACTAACTTGTGTGTGTGTGTGCGCGCGTGTGTGTGCGCGTGCACACGCACCAGCAGGTGGGGTGGTGATTCCTGATACATTAAGCGAGATGACAGAGCAGGAAAACTTCAACTTGATTCACACAATCTGGGTTTGAACGCAAATTCCACTCCCACCTATATAACCCCAAGCAAAGCACAGCGCCTCTCCACTTCAGCTCTCCCATTCGTAACACGTGGAAGATAGTGACATGAACCCGGCTTGTCCCATGTGTTGTGTGAGTCGAGATAACAGAGGTGAGGCAATGTAGCCAGTTAGAAGGAGCACTGGCTTTGGAATCACAGAACCAGGCTTAAAAGTCTTATTTCAGGGGCGCGTGGCTGGCTCTGTCAGCAGAGCGTGTGACTCTCGATCTCGGAGTCGTGAGCTCAAGCCCCAGGTTGGATGGAAAGACGACTTTAAAAGTACAATCTTTGGGGGTAAAGAAAAAGTCTTATTTTGGATACTTTTTACAAGACCCTGCCCGGGTAAATCCCTTGACATGCTGGGTTTCCTCTTCTATAGAACAGGGCTCTCTCTTCCGCCTCAGGGTACCTTGATGGTGAGCAAGTGACAGAACACGGGATGGGACATCCGGAAGCAGCCCGCCACTCCACAGATGCTAATCGGGGTCATGCAAGTCTAAGTTATTACCATCCGTTAACGGATCTATATCCGGCAAGTTTTGAGTTTTAAACCAAAAGGTGATGAGGATGGTAGAGTCACCACTTCCTTACACGCTTTCCTCGGGCTTCGTGTTCTTCCCCAGGATGCGCGTGGTGAACAACTCTCCACACCGGAAGGCTCGCAGCCTGCCTTCAGAGCAGAGCTGGATTTCGGAACCAACACAGCCGCAGGAAGAACAAGCCTGGGACCCCTGAGCCGCTCCGTCCTTGCAGGGATCCCACCGGCGAGGAGGGAAGGTGTGAGGGAAGCAGAAAAGGAAAGGCAAGAACTTCTTTCCTCCCATCCAAGCGGTTTCCCGGTGAGGGGCTGCTGTCCATGGTGGCCCCGCCGGGCAGCCACCCCAGCATTCACACCTCAGATGGCACAAGTCTGAAGCCTCAGCCGGCAGTTCCCCCTCCAGCCT
>PISX010006085.1:75488-100985 GCA_004024625.1 Mellivora capensis
CCCCCCCCCCCCCCGTTTTGTTTACTAATGTCTTCCAAGCACTGAGAGCAGTGTCTGGCAGCTAGTAGATGCTCAATAAATATTTATTCAATGGATGGATGCGTAGGTGGACAGACAGATGGGCAGACAGATGGGAGGATGGATGGATGAGTAGGTCCTTTCTGTGGGTCCAGGAAGAGCAGTACCAAACTGCTCTATTTCTAACCACCTGCAAAGACAGTGATTGCTCCCAAAATGCAATCTGTGAGCCATTTCCTCACCAATTCAGGATAACAAGAAGGGTCAGTCTGAATTGGGATGGCTGCCTCAGAGAGTATGTTCAAAGAAACGTTAGATGATTTCTTCCCACTTCTTTTCACTGGGCTTACAACATCCATGGTAGATCATATCTGTTCTGGTAAATCTCTAAGAAAGACATATTGTTGTTGTATGTAAGTGACATATTAACACATTCTTATTGAGCATTAAATTATATACCAGGAAAATAGGTGAAGGTACTCTTTAGTTTGCCTGGACATTTAAAACATTCCTCTCAGAGTCATCTTCTTTTTTTTTTTTTTTAAAGATTTTATTTATTCATTTGACAGAGAGATTGAGACACAGAGAGAGGGGACACAAGCAGGGGGAGGGACAGAGGGAGAAGCTCCCTGCTTGGCAGGGAGCCCTATGCGGGGCTCGATCCCAGGACCCTGGGGACCACAACCCCAGCCGAAGGCAGACACCCAACGACTGAGCCACCCAGGCGCCCCTCCCAGAGTCTTCTTAATAGTATTAATTTATTTAACAAGTCTCTTTATTTTGGAGTCAGTTGTTTTTTTTTTTTTTTGCCAGCAAAAATAAAGGTACATCTGAGTTCCTCAGGACAAGAGATCAAAACTTTGTGAATACCAGAGTTTAAATGAATGCTTTTCTTGCCAATTTAGTTTCCGTTGACCTTGGGATTTTTTTTTTCCTATCCTTGGCTACACCTCATGGCTCATTTCATTACTTCCTCTTCTTTGTCCTTAAAGCTCTTTGTTAGCCATCCTGCAACTAAGCCTTGGCTTCATGCAATCACTGAGTTTCTGTCTGCCTGTTCCCAGACTGCTGAGGAAAATCACACAACTAAGTCTTCACTTGGGTTCTACGTACTGGTCTGGAATGAAACCCAGCAAGCCGCTGAAGGGGCCGAAGCTGGCATTCTCCCCGCACAGGTGTCGAGGTCTGATGAGCTACTATAATGTACCTACCAACAGCTCTGTCTCTAAGAGGCAGCTATAATTAACTCCACAATTAATATTCTACTTTATTATGATTTTTTAAAGTTCTATTTATTTATGTGATCTCGACACCCAACATGGGGCTTGAACTTAGAACTACAAGGTCAAGAGGCATATGTTCTACCGACTAAACAGCTGCACCCCAACAATTAATATGTTAAATCATCTAAGCCAAAAGATTTGGGGCACTTGGGCAGCTCAATCGGTTAAGCAACCGACTCTTGGTTTTGGCTCAGGTCATGATCTCAGAGGTATGGGATTGAGCCCTGTATCGGGCTCTGCGCTCAGTGAGGAGTCCACTGGAGATTCTGTCCCTCTCGTTCTCTGCCCCGCCCCCTTCTCATGTGCTCACGCCCTCTCTCTAAATAAATAAATAAATAAAATAAAATAAAACAAAGTCAAAGATTTACTTTAAATGTCTAACTGACTTTTCCATTTCTTTCTCATTTATTTACCTTCTGGTTTTCATTCCCTATAGTTTAAATGTACACGTGTACATATGTGTATGTATGTGTGGAGGTATGTGCAGACACACACGGACACACACCACACACACACCTTGTTTTCTATTGCCTGAGCACAAAGGAAAAGAACACAGCCTTTTTTTTTTTTTCCCCTACTTCTCAAGTTGGAAGAAAAGAAGTTTAAATTTTTTGAAGTGCCCGGACCGCGCATAGCCAGTCCTCCACAAATGTCTGTGGGAGGACAAAAGAAGCACAAAGAAAGTATAAGTAACACATAGAAACTCAAGGAACTGAGTGTTCAGTTTACAGAAGAGAAGACGAAGGGATAAAGACAGCGGTCCTTCAGGGGCGCCCGGGGGGCTCAGTCAGTTAAACGACTGCCTTAGACTCAGGTCATGGTCCTGGGATGGAGGCCCGCATGGGGCGCCCTGCTCAGCGGGGAGTCTGCTTCTCCCTCTCCCTCTGCTGCCCCCCCCACTCGTGCTCTATCGATCAATCAAATAAATAAATAAATAAATGGTTGGGGGTTTTTTGTTTTTTAAAGAAAAGACAGTGATCTTCAAATATTTGAGCAGCCGTCATGCAGAGGAACAAAGGATTCGTTTTACACAATGTCCAAGGCAAGACCTCAGAGAGATGAGCTTAAGTTCCCCTGAGGGACAGTCCATCAGGACAAAAACTAGCCTGCTTTATGAATATAATATCCTAACGACCTCAGTTAAATAGTACTTACCTCAAAGGCTCCTTAATTTAAGATAGAAAAATTCTGTGCTCTTGCTACCAATTTCTAGGAGGATTTAGACAAAATCTAGCTGACATTCGCCAATCCTGTTGGAGCTTGTTGTAGTGGGAAGTCCACTCGCTGGGGAGGAGTTTAAAATTGGACCCCTTCTGACTCTGTAATTCTAGAACTATTAATGCCCTCTCTTCCAGATAACCCCCAAACAAGTTTAAAAGCTTTGCCTAAAAAAACAAAAAGCAAATAAATACAATAAATGCTTGTTTTATGAGCTTCTAAGTATAATTTTTTAGTAATTAATTTCTGGTTCCTTACGGAATACATATTGGACCCCATCTGGAAAGAGGCTGTCCTTCTGCATTGGTGAAACTATCCAGGTCCATTCCACCAACAACACACACACGGGCAGGGGCCAGATTTCCCCATGCAATGCGGTGAGGCCTCTGCTCTCTCGGAGGTCTCATTCCCACCAGGAAGGAAGAAACTGTAATTGAATTCACATCATCACTGGTATTTCCAATGAACCTTCCTTTGCCCAACTAAGATCAGATCAGTTATAATAATTTTTTTTAACTAGGAGCTTAATTTGTGAAATCCATCCCATTAATTCCTTCCTCTGGGCCTCAGATTTGCCGTCTCTGAAATGGGGTAAGCTCTGTGTTTGTCCCAGGAACCCACTTCACAGAGTTGGTTACGCAGATCAAACGAGGACGTGAACATTAATGGAAACCATCTAGTGCTGCTACCAATCACAGGTGGGGATTGTTTTTCAGGTAAATTTTAAAAATAACTACAAAAGTAGTAGCGCATTTTGTCTTTTAATTACTTAGGCAAGAACTACATGAATACAGCCTGCTTGGCTTTTTCTTAAAAAGCAACGTAAGGTCTCAGATCCAATGATTTTCAATTTTCTTTTTGAGGTTGACAAGCTGATGGACCCATAGCACGACCTTAGAGATAAAAAAGGCCCCGAAGGTCTGCCAACTTACAGTGAAAACCCAGCTGACAGCTTACACCGTGTCCCATCATGTGCTTTTGAAGGAGCCCTTCAACTACCTCCTACCTCCGCGTGTCTCCAAACGAGGTCCCTACGTCCTGACAGCGGCCCCCTGCCTCTCCAGTGGCCACGGCAGCAGAGGGGCTCCCTGCCCGCCTCGTGAGTCATCTTCTGCCTTTCAAAGCGCCCGCAGAGTTCGACGAGGGCTTCTCCTCACCATCGTCTCCTGCCTGGGTATCATTCATCAACCGAATAAAAAGCCCCGACGAGGAAACAAAGCATTTGATGTGGTTAATTAAGAGCGTGGAAGCCACGTAACCTTTAGGGGCAGGATGAGGAGTGGGAGGAAAACCTATGGAAGCTTTTTATATTTATTGGCAAGACAGTTTCTCAAAACATTGGCCTGGGCACGAGACGATACGTGCAGAATGCGACTTAGTTTCCTTCTCTCCCTGACTACGTGAAGACAGTGGCCTTACCATTGACTGGATTTCTTCACCATCTTAGATAAATTTAAATTAAAAGGACCTGAGGGTACCTTCTATCTCCAGATAGGTCCCCCCTCCCCCACCGGGAGCTGGAACACAGCAAGTCCTAATTAACAGAAGACATCAGCAGCAAAAACAATGGTCTGTGACATGGCCCCAGAGACCAGACCCCAGGGAAGGGCTTGCAGAGGTGGTACCCTTAACTTTGGTCTCCTTAGCACTGTGTTGGTAGTAGCAAAGACTAAGAAAAGGAAACAAGCTCTGGCTGATAAAATCCCTCCCACTGGTTGAGCTCAGAGGCAACTGAAAAGAGTGGCACCTCTAGGCGATCACCCAGCCAGACTACGAGGGATTAAGGGAGCTAATGTCGTGGATAGGAACTAGCCAGAACTCACCCTATAGAGAAGACACAGAAACCCTCCTCTTCCTGCGAGCCCCTCTGCCTTTCTCCTAACAGGTGCCAGACAACCGGTTGCTTTAATGCCTCCTTTCAACCCCTCCCCACAAAAAACATAATAAGCATTGAGAAGAATAACCCAATTCAACAACCCCCATCTCTCACTTTCTGACAACAGACTTGATCACAGAAATATTCTTTAAGAAATAGTTTTTTGGGGACGCCTGGGTGCCTCAGTGGGTTAAAGCCTCTGCTTTCGGCTCAGGTCATGATCCCATGGTCCTGGGATCGAGCCCCGCATCAGGCTCTCTGCTCAGAGGGAGCCTGCTTCCCTCTCTCTCTCTGCCTGCCTCTCTGCCTACTTGTGTTCTCTGTGTGTCAAATAAATAAGTAAAATGTTTTAATTAAAAAAAATGTTTTTGGGGGCATCTGGGTGGCTCAGTTGGTTAAGCAACTGCCTTTGGCTCAGGTCATGATCCCAGAGTACTGGGATCGAGTCCCGCATCGGGATCCCAGCTCCGCGGGGAGTCTGCTTCTCCCTCTGACCTTCTGCCCTCTCATGTTCTCTCTCACTCTTTCTCTCTCAAATAAATAAATAAAATCTTAAAAAAAATAGTTATTTTGTTCCAATAGTGATTAGTATATACATCGACTAATGCAAACCAACAGATCGCAAACACAGCTTAATGGACGGCAGGGATAAAGTCCCCTTCCCTCTAGATGGCCTCTGGCAGCGGGATGATTGTCCTGGGATTTTTCACTCGAGGCCCTGGCTACCAGCTCATGTTCTCAACGAGGAGTGTGAAGGAGGCCAACAGCTCAGCTCATCAAAAATGCAATTTCCCATACACAGAGGCAATAGCACAAAACTGTTTTCTTTCATTGCCAAACGAATTGTGTTTGGTAATCTGAAACCATCATAAATCGGAGAGACATAGTCCCAAAAAGGATCAGGCATTAGATACGGGCTGCGATGCAGAGAGAGCCCTGGGTGGGTACAAATGGGCTGGTCGCTGCTGGAACCCAGGCAAAGGGGGCAGATCCCAGGAGCTGAGTTCATAATCTGACCCTGGGGTCTGCCTTGTGGATTGCTCGTTATGTTCCACCAGACCATTTCCTCGCCCTCTAGAAACAGATGCATCCGTGTGCGGTAAACAACTTCACTGGTAACTCCCCTTGCACTCACACTTCCTGTGTAAGAAAGCCACAGAGGTTCCCCCAGACCAACCACATGCAGCCTGCAAGCCTGCCGCGAATGACTGCATGCCGGAGGGGAAAGAGCATGGCTTCGCACAGACGTACCTGTATCCATCATCACGGGTGCTTTCTATAAAATGGGCCAGTACTGCTGAATGGATGGGGCTGTGGGTGAACTAAAGGGCAAAATATCTATGTGAACTACCTATTTTAAATTCTTTTTGTCTCCTTTGCATGATTGGACCCTACTCCTCCTATCTGTCTTAGTCTGTTTGAGCTGCTATAACAAAAATGCCCTAGATGGGTAGCCATCAGTCTACAAATGAGAGAAATTCCCTCCTTACCCTTCTGGAGGTTGAGAAGTCCCAGAGCAGGGTGCCAGGGGACTTGGCATCTGATGGGAGGCTGCTTCCTGGATCACAGAGGGATGGCCATCTTTCCCCTCGGTCCTCCCAAGCAGAAGTGGTGAGGGAATGCTCTACTAACTCCATCCATGAGGGCTCCACCCCCATGACCTCCTCTCCTCCCAAAGATCGCACCCCCATCTCACTGATGATTAGGTTTCAACACAGGACCGTTGGGGGGCACAGACATTCCATCTACAGCTTCATCTTAACCCACGGATAAGCCAACCCAAATCCCGCACAACAGGCAGGCCCCCTTCCTCGCTGTCACTCCCTTTCCAAGCAGAAGTAATTCCTGACTCTGATAACCTTCTGAGAGCTGGCCACTGCCCCCCCAACCCCTGCGCCTCCCCGCCCATTGGCTCATCCCACCCACCCCTTCTCGACGAAGCCAACTCTAATTACCACGAACTCGAAGCCACTGCTTTTGTCTCTGAGATATCACTGTACTTTTAATCCACGACATCTAATTACAACCTTCCTGAACATTATCGTCTGCAGTCTATGTAATGTAGTCTTCTCTCCCGAACCCCAGAAGCTCCCCTAGGGCAGATATCGCTTCTTACACTTTTGTTTTTTGCAGACCTCACAGCACCTTAAAGACTGTCAGTAAATGGTGCAAATGAATGCACTCTGTAAATAGAAGGCAGTACGTGCACGGAAGATATTCTTCCTTGCCATGAGCCAGGAAGGCTTGGCTACTATTGATGCTGAGACCTTAGCAGTACCTTCCAGCTGGGCAGAGGGTGGATGGACACTAGGCCAAGAATCCTGACGGGTATGACCGTGATCGGAGGAGACGGACACAACAGCCTTCTGCAAAAGCAAAAAACATCCAGGCCGTCAGTGCTATGGGGAGAGGGGGCTCTGGGGCAGCAAGTCCATTTACAGGCAGACCTCAACCTCTGGCTTAAGGTCACGATTGAAGCTCTGAGGAAAGGAACGCTCAGCAGCTATAGGGAACGAGCCAGGAGAGGCTCTTTGAAAACAACGACGAAGCTAACACGTAGCAAGCTAGGACAGTTAAAACAAAACAAAACAAAAACAAAACCTCACCATCACGTGGCAGGCAAATTGAGGGGCCAGGCTTTGAACCCAGGCAGCCCCACTCCAGAGGCGATCCTCTTAAAACCCTTCCCTGTAACCCACTTCAAGACCTCGTGTCGGAGCCCCAGAAGTCCTTGAGAGAGCCCCGCCCCCTCGGCAGCCCAGCTCCAGGGCCCGCAATGCCAGATCCTCTGGAGTTTGGGAGCCGCCCGCTTTCAGACAGGTGCTCTCACCTCTACCTCCAAATACTCTTCGCCTGCCCTCTCGGTTGGACCTTTGGGCCCACCTGGATTTGATGTTCATTTCATATTTTCATTTGTCCTCGGTTCCCTTCTCAGTTGGTCTAGAGCCAGCCCTACTCTGCTTCGACGATAAAAGTCCAGTACCTCAAGGGATCTGCTTGTTCAGGAAGGAATCCGAAAGCAGAGAAGGCATCACAAATAGAAACCCAGGCAGTTGGCGGGGCAAATACAGCATGGTTATAAAAACGCTTCATGGGCCCATGGAGGCCTGGGTTTATCGCAGGCAATACAGAGAACGACCTGTGGCAGCACAGAGAAAGCAAAACCCCTCCCTTTCCTTCTTGCTCTGTGCAGCGAGCGACTGAGATCCAGCCTTCCTCTATCAAGGTGGGCTCCAGAACGGCCATGAGGGGACCCCGTCTGCAGACTGCACCAGTCAGGCCAGATGGAAACAGCACAGCCCTACCAGCAGGGCCGGACTGAGGCGGAGGGGGTAGGGGTCCCCCTGAGGGAGAAGGGATAAGACATTGCCAGGCTCCAACTGCACACATGGAAGGAGACTTGGCATACAGACTACACCGAACATGACCAGCACCAAGTCCAAAACCTAGCGCACTGGACTGAATGTTTGTGTCTCTCCAAAAGGCACATGTTGGAGCCCTAACCCCCAATGAGATGGTAGTAGGAGGCAGGCCTCTGGGAAGTCATTAGGTTTAGATTAGGTCCTGAAGGCAGAGCCCCTCACCATGGGATGAATGTCCTTATTCCAAGAGGAAGGAACACAAGAGCTTCTCACCACCACCTAAGGATACAAGGAGAAGGTGGCCATCTGCATCTCTCACCGAGAACGGAATCAGCTGGAGCCCTGATCTCGAGTCTCCCAGCCTCCAGAACAGGGAGAAATAAATGTCCATTGTTTCGGTCACCTTGCTGGCTCTATGGTATTGTGGTGGCAGCCTGAGCTGGCGACAACACCCAGTCTGACAAAATATGGAAATCTCATGCCCAATCCACACCAGAATCGGCTTAGAAGGTTTCATCCAAGCAGGTCCAGTGGGAGGAAACACAGGAAGACTGTGCTTATTAGTCCTTAGTGCTGGACGGGGGGTCCTGGAGTTCATTCATAACGATGTGAGTACTACCAGATGAAAGGATCTTGCAACTACAAGGCAGAACATGAAAGGAAGAGCCGGTCAAGTGCATAAACACCTCATCATGACAGGCAGCCCGGTGCACGGCACACAACAGGACGGCTTCCAGTGCCCTCATCAGAGGGGGAAGCCCACTCGCCAAAGCTGGTTCTGGCCGGCTCGGTCTCCATCTTCACGAGCTCTGCGTGAGGGTGGGGGACCATCCAGGAGACACTGCCGTCTCCCCTGGTGGGGAGCTGGGAAAGCGGAGAAGGGTGGCTATTACTATTAATACTCTGTAAGTGAATGGTAAAAGGAAGGAATGTCCTGTTCTCTTCAGTGCTAAGGGTTGCATGCCAGAGGGAGAAAAGAGACCCAGAAGAGAACCTTTATTTCTATTCTATTTCTATGAATGAAATGGTTTTACGATTTTTTGCACCAATACTCTTGGGGGAGAGATCTGTAGACATCACCTAGGAGCCCAGGATGAGAAAGTTGTCCTGGCCCTGACCTCTCCCAGCCGCGTGACATTAAAGAAGCCATTCTAGACCTCTAAACCTCGGTATCCTCATCTTAACACGAGATAACTGTATTTCCCTCACCAATCTCCTCGGGGTGTTTTGAAGATCAAGTAGGAATACAGATGTGAAAGCGTTCGGTAACCCATAAAGTACCATGGAAAGAAGGGGTTTACTTTCACGGGTACCAGAAAATCCTAACACCATCCCCTCCAGTCTGAAGATATTTCCCGGTAGGGTGAGCCTGTGACTTCTTTCTCTGACCAACCCTGCGGGATGACCTTTGGTCTCCACTCCCCTAGGATCCGTGGTGCCTAGGGCTCGGCTGATTCAGACCTGTGTTTCTTCATTTTCCCCAGTTTGTTAGAGTTAGTACTTTTGATCCTCTGAAGCTATGGCACACTGGGTGGCTTTGAAATTCTGGCAGCATCTGTAAAAGTTTCTGCCTATTTAGTTGGCATCAAGTTTTTAATGGTACTTAGTGGTTCAGAATTAATTTCCCCACCACAGAATTATCCAGGACATTCCACGCCTATTTATAGCTTTCTCAGGCCTCTTTGACTGCTGGCTTTTACTCCAAGTCCCTAGGTTATCTCTTTTAACAAGAAAAAGGGTTTTGGTGGCAATTACCAAGGTCCAGCTTTCCAACTTAGCAAAGAAATGATGACCTTGGCAGAGCAGAGCAAAGTCAAGGACAAGGGAAAGAAACTATTTGCATACCTCAGCCACAGAACCAACTGGAATGGTACTGAAAACACAAAGACGCTAAGGCTCTCCCATCTAGAGTTCAACGTCTCATCCCCCCTTGTTCATGCTTAGGTCATGACCCCACGAAACCTAGACTTGATACAATGAAAGGGGATCTGCTTCTAGAAATAAGCGTTTCAGGGACCCAGAAACAGCGCCATCTAATGTAAAGGTACAACCTTAATGAACTGAGAAGCAGAAGTGGAGGCTGACCGGTGATGGACAGATTCAAGGTGAATAAAACCTGCCACACGTTGAAAGGTCCACCGGGTGGGGAAATCGGCTCATGGTTGGAACCTATAGGTGCCCAAGTCTTATTTTCAGCTCCGGTCACTTGCGTCACTGTGCCCCGGGTTCCCAGTGTGTGAAACACTGACAGTTATTCAAGCCCCTCTCTGCACCCTGCCTACGGTTTCCCTGAGCTGAGCTCTCGCCCGCGGTGGACAGGAAACTCCTGAGAACTTCACACGTCTCTGGCTTCGCCCCCTAGTGGCTGGTGTCACACGTTTTGAGATCAGTATGGAGTCACGCCACGTTCCCTTAAGAATGCCAACCAGTTGGGAAGTTTAGGGCCAAAACATAAGCAGATGTATAAGAATTTATTATCCTAAGGCAACTTAAAAATGCCAGAAGATTTTCCAGAAAAAAAAAAAAAAAGATGCCAGAGAGGCTGGGGTGACAAAAGTAGAGAGAAGTGATGGCCCTTAGAGCTTGGGTTCCCTGGAAGACGGTGGAACCCCTTTCCGGGGATTCGCAGCTCTGACCTTCTGGGGACAGCACTGATTACTTACTTACACCTTCCGTGACTGTAGCTGATCAACACTCCAGTGGCCAGTCTTCCAAGAAAATCCCTTGAGGGAGGTATGCTCCCCTCTTCCCCCTATTCAACTTTAATGTAAAATGTGTCATATACTATGATCATTTTCACAGCATTTATCTGTTCGGTTAATAAGCATGTATTATAATAGTCTGTTGGGGTCCAAAGAGGTTTGCCGGAATTCCTCAACGAATGACTGTGGATGAGAACCCCATTTATTACATGCATACCCACATCTGAGCGACTACAGGCTTTGGTGTTGCCCCTTTCCACCGAGTACAGCTGCAGCTTTAAGACAGAGGGGAGAATAAGACAGAAAATGAAAGAAAAAAGAAAGAAAGAGAGGGGCTCTGGGTGGAAAGGAATGACATTTCCCCCTGCCTTTGAAGTGTCTGAGCATTTACCAGACAAATTGGGAAAAGGACAAACTGTGGGTAACCCAAAAGCCAGAGTGAGTGCCTGAGGAAGGTCCTCAGATCAGAACAAAGATAGAAGTCTGTGTGTGCCTCTGTGCGGATCCATGTTTGCAAATAATCACACATACACACAAGAAGTCCCGGCACGCTTCTGCACATCTACGTGCAGCAGAGACATACGTTCGCAGAGATGAGGCAAATATCTCTTCACAAATACAATGTAGCAGGTATAGGAATGCTGATCAGCAGCAGCTTAAGAAGAAGGGGGAGAAAATCCTGTGGAAATCATTAATACTCCAGGAACCTCTAAGACTCAACCTGAATGCAGACACTTAAGCTCTCAGCTTTGCCATTAAAGCCAGGGCCTAAATTATTGATCTCTTGCCTCTATCAGCATAACAGTCACGTCCCAGTATCGAGATCTAAGTACACTGCGGTCCCTCTGCTGCAGCCACTGAAATAATTAGGAGAAATTCTCATTAAAGGAGAGTGAAAGGTTCAGAGACAGGCAGAGCAAAGGGTCCGGGAGGGTGTTTAATGTCTTCCTCGGGGTCGAGAGATCATGGGGATCAAATCCCCGAGCAGTGCCCACAGATGACAGCTTATCAAAGGGAGGAAGTATAAACAAGTCACACATGCAGTGGCCCTCTGCGGTGTGTTTACATCTGTGAGTGTCTATGTGGAGTAGCACGCAGGCTGCTCATGGGGCTGGGGGGTGAGGATGGGGGGTGGATAGCGGGGCTAGAGACTCCGCATGTCAACGGGGGAATCGATGAGGGAGTGCAGAAAAGAAAAAGGAAGGGGGGGAAAAAAAAGAAAAACAGAGTAAGAAAAATACATGAAAAATAAATAAAAAGAAACATATTAATAATGGAAAATCCACTGTGGACTCTCTTCAATTTAATTTATTCATTCTTTGAAAGTACAAGGGGGCCTGGGGAAGAAAGGAAAGGTAAGGCATACGGGCAAGCCAGCACTTTCTGATGAGCTCCCTGTTGGGCTGGCATGAGTTACGGGATAACACATACCAGGGATTCAGACATCCAGACTCCCAGAAAACCTTTTCCTCCCGGATGGCAGAGCAGAGCGGCTTTCCATTGATTCGAATGCAGATTTCACCAGCTTCTCCGACCCTCCCCCACCACTTACAAAAAGAAAAGAAAAAAAAAAAAAAAAGGAAAGAAATCAGCCTTTCACACATGTTCCCAGAAATGGCCCAGACTTACGAGGAGGGAGCAAAGGACAGCGAACAGCCTTTCAGAAACCGTACTGGCGGAGGGACAGGGTTACGACAGGGGAAATTAAACATGAAGGAGGTGGTAAAGCAGTGAAGGGAAAGGGCAGATGCATGTAAGCCCCTCACGCGGCTCCAGGCAGGCAAGGACCGGAGGGAAGGGGGGCCGGTGCAGGCTACACGCATGCACGCACACGCAGGCACACGCGTGCACACACCCCCAAAGTTGGCCCATATTGAACGTCGGCGCGCATTTAAAAGAAAAATTCCATCTCACACAGGCTAATCAGAATTGTTAGAGAGACCATTACCACAAACACTGGGAACATCTGAAATTGATTATTTTTACTTCATTCCATTAATGAAATCCTCCAGCGACCAAGCACTAGCCCTGGACAAATTTCTACATAATAAAAAGAAAAAACAAGAGTAGAACTTCACTGACTTCAAAAAAAAAAAAAAAAAGAACGAGCGAGTGAGAGGTCTCTCTCTGTGTGTGAAATGTATACGTATTTACTTTGTGATTTCTGTCGGTGCAGAATAATTGAGCTGGGCTGAATCTGTTCCCACCATTTTGTGTGAGGGAGATATTAGCATGGACCTCACATCCCATAAGGAGCGCCACATCATTAAATGTCTTGGGCTGGCGCATAGGGAAGAGAAATGCGGGATGTCACTGGCTGATAGGGAAGAAGGCTTGATGTTATTTATTAGGGAACACTTACCAGAAACTGCATTTTCTCCATTTGCATTAGATACGGCACCACCGCCTTTGCAAAGCGCACACAGGCACGCGGACACGGGCAGAAAGAGATCACTTCTCGGGGTCCTCCCCCCATGCTTTGTTCCCAGTCCCCTCCATCTCTCCAGCACCCAGGCCACGGTTTCCAGGCTGCCTGGCCCCATCACTTGCTGCCCCTCTCTCTGCGATGCTCCCCACCCCGTTTTTCTGCCCCAGACTGGCTTTGTCGCTCCGAAAGCCCCGTCCCTCCTGCGCTCTCAACACATCAATGTATCCTGCTTCAACCCCATCTTCCTTTCAGTCCTGACCCCGTGCCTCTGGTGGGCTGGCCGCGGAGATCAGGATGCGTACAGGGAAAGGCCATCGTGGCAGTGTTCCTAGGTGGAGTTCCCCTAAATTCATGAATTACAGGAGTCGCACAGGGCGGGGGAGGAGAGGGGGACATACGCTGACACATATTTTTTGATGAGAGTTAGGGGAAAACGGAGTTCAAGCTTCCAGTGGAAGTGCTGAAATTTCCCACCAGGGGATTCTCCTGGAAAGGACTGTGGAAGCGTAATTGTCAGCCCCCCCACCACACACACACACTGCCCCCCCCACTCCTGTTCCTCCCCAGCATTTCTCCTAGTGGCAGTCATCAAAATAATCCGGAAATTTGCTTGAAAGATGCAAGCCTCAGGCCATCAGCTCTAAAAGAGGTCCTAGACTATTTCCCCTAGATCTCTCTGAGGGTGTGTTACCGTAAGGGAAGAAAACCAAATTTGCTGTCCTGGCAGCTCTCAGCAGTCCACGCTTGGGGCCTCGGTCACTTGAGGGCACAGTCTGGCTTCCTCTCTGACAGACTGCCCATGGCTTCTAGGCCTCATACTCTGGAAGCAGTCAGAGGTGCAAGAGGAAGCGTCTCTAGCCCTCTGGAAGGCAGGCTGGCCATCCCATCTCCAACCCTACAGTGGCTTTAGAAGGCAAGGGGGAAAAGCTTCCAGAGGCCCACCCCAGGAGGGACCAGGACGAGCCCCCAGATGTGCACATGCACAGCAAAACCAGCCAGGTGGGCGGCAGGTGGGCGGCAGTACTGAAGGCTGGGAGCTTGTGTGTGTGTGTCCAGGGAGGGTTGGGGGAGACAGTGGATTCCCAAGTACGGGGATCTGCTTTGCAAACTTAGGAGAGGGCGGCAGGGTCGACCCCCCCCCCCCCCCGCCCAGGCTGAAGGTCAGAGAGACAGTTAAGTCTACTCCACGGATCCCAACTTCTGGAAAAGCCATCCCTACCTGAGACTGCTTCCAGGGAAGAGAAGGAGAAGGAAGGGAGGAGAAGGATTCCTGGGAAACAAGTTTTGCTCACCTGCCAACAGCCACCATCTACTAGGAGAGCCTGCCCTGCCCCCCCATGCCCTCTGTGCACTGATTAGGGGGCACCCCTCACCCCGATCCCTTGTCGCCGACTCCCTAATGCAGCGGCCTCTCCCCCACCCAAAGAAAGTGGCCGAGTGTAATTATGCAGAAAGCACCACTGGAGCTATATCAATAAGACAGACGTCTGTTGTATCATTCTCTCTCAGTAAGGCATTTCTTCTCCCCAATTGCTCATATAGAATCATAGCCTAATAGCATCCCATTAACATAATTGCCAACACAACTAGTGTTCCGTGTCTCAGAGCCATTTACTTACTTTACCATAAAGAATACCAAAACAGCCCTAAAATCACAAAGAGGAGGAGAGAAGATGGGTGGGTGTTGGGGAGGGCGAGAGGAAAACTGTACCCCTTTTATATTCCCTTTGCTCCCCGGAATGGGGTTCCAAGATGATAAACACAGGAGCGCCTCTCTCATCTGCGGGAATCGTAACGCAGAGCCTTCCTACCAGACTCCCAAGCAGACGTGTGCTAAAATCTAAACGGATTCTGCCAGGCGAAATGAAATTCCCATTATTTTTAATTAATCCTTAATTAAAATATATTACTCCGCAGATTCCGCAAATCTCTCTTAATATGCAAATGTGGCCCATTCAAGGATATTTACATATCATTAATTAAAACGGCACATTCTTTCAGTCTAACAAGCTGAGGGGCTGTGGCTGCTGCCACGTTGGCGCGAGGAGCCCGTCCTGGCAGTGCCAAGCTCATCTGATAAAAAGACATCAAGTGTTGGCCGCGCTGGGGGAAGGTAAGGCAGAGGGGGGAAGAGGACATTATCCTTTGACACTCTCTAGCACAAGGACTTCAAATATTATCTTGGGGCCGTGGCCAAGTGATTCTGGCAGAGCTCTGAGGCTCCCTGTGATCTACACCTACCTAAGGATCACCTCGGGACCCAGCTCGGCTGGGCCTTGGCCGCGTTTCTCACTCAGACAACCCTGAGACTTGCTGGGGGCAGGCTGGGTACAGGGGTGCTGGCGTGGGAGAGGACAGAGGATGGGTACCCATGGGCTGCTTTTTCACTACATAGGGGAAACCTTTCTGAGCCTGAGAGGCAACCACCTGTCCCATCAACACGGGATCGGGTGTAGTGAGGAAAAGGCAATGGGACACAATACACCAGTCCAAGTTCAAGACCATGGAGCAAAGAGCTGACTGTTGGGAACAGAGGATAGGAGGTGGTGACAATGAGACAGCTCTTGACCAAAAAAACGGAAAGGAGGAGGAGCTCACCTAGGAGAAGCGAGAGGAAGCGGACATCAATCACCATTTCTGCAGACAAGCCCTATCAATCAGGGAGAGATCTGCAAACAGCTCCCCACCCATCCTCAGGGCGGGCAGCCGCAGCCTTTGCAACCGTCCAGAAGGACAGCCTGCTGTGGCCTCAAAGTCTTTCACTGTCTGGATAAGCCAGGAAACCACGTGCGGGGAGAGCAGACTGCATTTACAGTAAGCCTTGTCGTCTAGAAGCCCCCGGGAGCGCTCCCAGAGGAGGATCCCGCTCGTGGAGACGGGGCCGCCAGCAGCCGCGTGGGCCCTCTCCCAGGCTAATGACACACTTTCACAGAAGTCCTTCAGATCTGTGTCTCAGCAAACCTCCGCTGACGATATACCATAGACACGTGGTCATTTTGATAGCCAAAACCAAGCATGTGAACTCTGCATACCAAGGGTCTACTGTGCTTCAGTGAAAACCTTCTTATCAGTTTATGACCGAGGTCTTGTCCATAAGATGCCTGCAGCCTGAAGTGGCTATCCACCGGGTCTGAGACACAGCTCAGTGACTGTGACCCAACAGTCCAGTCTTGGCCCAAATGTCTTGTTTCTCTGTCCTCGGCAGTCCCAGCAGAGTCAGAGTTACTGCTCGGGCAATATTTATCTTTGCAGATTACAAACGTCTACAAGGCAAAGGCCTCAGCCCAAACACTTGCATTTCTTTTTTCTTAGCTCACTGCCATTAAGGACAGAAGCTACACACACACACACACACACCATTACCCCTCGCCACCCCCAAGAGAAAAGGACGTTCCCAAGGCCAAGGGTTCCTGAAAATGGAGCAGTGGGTCTGAAAAAGCCTCCAGGAGCAGGGTGGGCCTGGGTGGAGAGCAATGAAGCTGGCCAGGAATTATGGAGAGTGCTAGAACCCTCTCAAGATAGGCAGGAGCTCAGGCTCTGGTCTGAGGGTGTGGCCTAGTGCTTAAAAGCAAATCCAGGTTCAAACTCAAGTCCACCCAGGACAAGCTGTGTGATGGAGACTGGTTATAATAAATCTCCAAATCTCAGTTTATTCATCTGAGAAAAGGAGGATCAATATCTTCCATTACACAGTTGGGCGGGGAGGGCACCCGGGTGGCTGGGTCAGTTAAGCAACGGACTCCTGGTTTTGGCTCAGGTGAGGATCTCACCGTCGTGGGATGGAGCCCACATCAGGCTCCTCGCTCTGCACAGTCTCCTTCAGATCCTCTCTCTCTCCCCCTGCTCATGCTCGTGCATACACTCTCTCTTAAATAAGTAAAATCTTTAAAAAAATAAAATAAAGAGTCTGTGAAGTAGTTTCAGTGAGATGACCTACAAGGCCCTCAGCACATAATCAGGACTGACTAAAGGTAGTGATTATTAAATTATTACCTATTGCTACATTTTTAGGGGGGGCAGGACTTTAATCTGAATTCCCCTCAATTTTATTTTTAAAATTTTTTTAAAGATTTGATTTACGGGGTGCCTGGGTAGCATCTGCCTTTCGGATCAGGTCATGATCCCAGGGTTCTGGGATCGATTCCCACACCGGGCTCCCTGCTCAGCAGAGAGTCTGCTCTCCCTCTGCCCCTCTCCTCCACTGGCGATCTCACTGTCTATCAAATAAACAAACAAACAAACAAATAAATAAATAATTTTTTAAAAAAATCCAGGATCCTCAGGAATCTTCTTTCTCATCCCCATTCCTTATCCTCTGTATTTCTCTCAGCCCCTCTCCCCGTTATCACTAACTGATCCTCTCTGAAACCAGCTGAGGGACATTTCTATTATTGGAATAGTAATAATGCAAGCCCCACAGTTCTACGAAGCTTATCAAGCTGCTTATCGGCCAGAATCTGTTATCAGGCGTCTTCAAGCAGCTATCATCATTTCATTTTTCTTTCTCAGACTAATCTGAGAAACGAACACACGAGGACATTATAACAACATAAGCATTAGCTAAGTATATCACGGAATCTTTGAAACCTGAGGCATATTTATATACAAAAGCATCAAATAAGAATAATGATACTAATGGACCTACGTCCCCTTTTAGCATTCAGAACGTGTCCACTGAATGCAGAAATGAGAGAGCCTCCTCTCCTTCCATCCAGCCTTTGAAGCCACTGGGAGGAGAGCCGAGCTGCCCCTGCCCCAGTGCAGCCAAGAAAGCCGCAGAAGGGAGCCACCCAAGCTAGACGTATACCCCAAGAAAATGGCCCCAGGGGCTCCTCTAAGGGTGAGGCATTCACGGGACAGCGAATGGCACCCAAGATGCACATTCCCAAGCTCTCCAACGCCATCCATCCCATCCTAGAGTTGCTCCAAACAGAATCCCATATTTTACGTTGTACTGCTGTCGCATGTTTTTGGGATGTTACTTCCTACATGAGAAGTCCACCTCCCCAAGGCCAAACCACAAGACTTAAAACCCCAGACACCCTCGCAGCTAGATGCAGGCAGATCAAATGGGTCCCACCAATCTCATGATGAAGCTTAGATTTGAACGAGCAACAGCTGAACTCGGAGGACTCGGTCTTTCGGTAACCAAGGTGATGAGGCATGCGGCTTTTCCGGGGTACAAGTGACCTGGCTGCCGGGGGCAGAGGCAGAGTAGAGCCGGTCCAGCACAGGAGCCCCCACGGTGACGCTGGGTGCAGCGGACACAGGCTGTTGGGCTGTCCAGACATTCTGCGAGCTTACCAGTGTCCCGTGTATTTTTTTTTAACCTTCGTGTTTTAAACCCAAGATCATTTTAAAGAACTTTTTATTCTACTCAGGGTAGCCAGAGTATATTATTTTTAATGATCTAAAAATTCCAATGTAAATGACATCATCCATTCCTTCTGCCTGGTGAGACGACCGTCTCCTAACTCAACCACTCACAGAATTCATTATGGGATTGATACTTCACTAAGGAAGGGTCCTGGTCCTCCCCCCTTCCCCCACCTATTACGGAAGGTCTCCTTTCTAAGATGCTACAACACAGATTCGGAGTCCGTGCCATTGTGAAGCTCGAGAACAGTGGAGAATGACACCAGGACGTGTCTCTCACGATGGGGGTTCAACTCAAGCCAGAAACCCTAAGGCATGGTGCCGCTTGACAGTGTGACCCATGTGGGCATGGCTGCCACCTGTTACCAAGAGCAACCTGAACATGGGACTGGCGGGACAGGCACTGCTGTAAGAGAAGACACAGAGCCTTAAAAGGACACCTGGACAAGGTCCCCAGCTGGCTAATGTCAATGTCCGATCCTCATATGGAAAGGCTTCATCATGTGACACGGGGAAACTCACACCTCCTAAGCCTCATGACCCCCGTTCATCGACTTCCGCTGAGACATCTACGTCCTTCTCACTGACATACAGCTACCTCCCTTGGCTATGTGGATTAATACGAGTAATTCAATATATTCGCCACATGCAAAGTGGCTGCCAGTTTCTGGCTGACGAAGCCAGTGTTTTTGCTCGTTCAGGATTTACCTGTCACAAACAGGGAGGCCGCGTGAAACCCCTTAACAAAACCATCAGGTCCCACCCGGCAGGTGCTTGCATTCCCGCGAGCAGGACCACCGCCTCTACCTTTCTTCAATACTTGGCTTCTGGGAAGAGTAATTAACTTACACATCATCTGATTAGTCATAGCTGCACTATGAAAGGTGGCCTAGGGTTCACCCCAACTTACCTGGCAATTGATACTTTACTGAATGCGCCAACACACTTCACCATACTTCGCTAATGTAATTATTTGAATAGGACTATGATGGATAGGATATCATACCAAGAGCAATACATTGAGAAGCGCTCAAAGTGTTTGATGATCTCATAAATGTTTTAATTGCAATGGCAGACAGGTGCAATCATCTCATTAAATGTAAGTATCTTTGATATAGCTTTACTTTTAAAGAACACACAGCGCGTCGATGATAAGTATCTTTATGTTCTGAGCCTAGATCAGGCACGCTACGGGCCAGAGCCCAAAGCATATAATGTTGAATAGGTTCCACGTTTCGTGGACGGTAACGTATTATTACACCAAATCATGTTGCATCCATGGGGAGAGGGGCCCCACTAAGACACTTTCTGCTCTGACCACATCTCAAGATAAGACTTACTGGAGAAAGGAAAAAAAAAAAAAAAGCGCCCTTTCCATTTTGCTTAAGTCATCCCTTCGGCCGACACACGTGTGCGGTGGCTTCGGGGAGACACATCTGAAAGTTACAAAGCTGCGCAGGACTATCTGCGCACCTGACGCTCATATTAGCACCACGTGCTCCTCTGATACCACCGTCCGTTTTAAAACATTCGTGTTGTCGAGGTGTAGGTCTCTGTAGCAACACAATCCTAACATAAGGGAGGGAGACAGTTCTGATCCAGGAGTTAGAAAAACTCGTTCTGATCAAAATTCGGCACGTTCAGTACGTCCTGGCAAGAGACAAATCAATACGTGTGTCTGTTCATAGGTAAGTACAACCCAGAGTGACAAACCTTCACATCACAAGAAGTAACAACAGGGGAGAAGGAACTAAACGCCAGGAGACTGGGGAAAGACCAGCACAGCGTGGGAACAGAGGCATCCCAGGACCAAGAGGCCGTACCTTAACTGGGGGACGCTCCAAGTCCCCACCCCCACCCCGGGACCAGGGGGCTCCAGGCTTGCCGCAAGTGTTTCCTCAGTGCCCCCTCTGGCCCCGAGCCATCATGCATGACACCAGACCACCACATTTACTGTGGGAATTCGGGATCGACCTGGTCCAGGAGGCAGCAAAGAGCACGCAGCCGGGCCTTCCCGGGGCTTCCGGGGAATCTGTGGGCATCCTAGCCACTCTGCCCAAACCGCGTCTCCTACAAGGCCCGACAAGGTCTGGTCGGGCTGCACATTCCAAAAACAGCTGAGGAGGTATTTCAAAAAGAAAAAGAAGGTTCTGTCTTCAAGTCTGAGAGGAATTGATTTAATAGGATTTAGAGAGTATTTAAGAAGAAACCATTCAGAAAATTGATGCTCTCTATGGGAGTGCATTTTTTTTTAAGGTCTTCAGGCTTTTTTCCCGCCCTTTTAACTCTATAACCAACGTCTCCACCTCTGCTTGAAAATATGAAATAAAGAGCTGACACGACTTTTAACTTGAGGTGATGATGCTTATGCGCACCTTCGTACCAAAAATAAAATCACAAAGATCAACAGAAGAGACTGCCTTACATTGAAATTGCCAGTGGTCGCTCGACCACACTGCAGGAAGGGTCTCGGGCTCTGCCTACAGATGCGTAGAGCCATTGAACATGAACCACGGGTAACGTAACCTCCCATGCTAGGCGGGGCGTCCTTCAGACACCTGGGAGAGAGGGAACTCTGCTGACTCTGTGCGCAGACCCTCAAAACACACGCACTCCTTTTCTTTCCCACCACTATGGGTGCTGAAGAATTAAAACATAAAGGTCTTGGTGGTTCAACTTATAAAGAATTCAGCCCAGGGGGCGCCTGGGTGGCACAGCTGGTTAAGTGTCTGCCTTCGGCTTGGGTCATGGACCCAGTGTCCTGGGATCGAGCCCCACATCGGGCTCCCTGCTCAGTGGTGGGTCTGCTTCTCCCTCTCCCTCTGCCTGCCCCCTGTTCATGCTCTTTCTCTCAAGTAAATAAATAAAATCTTAAAACAAACAAACAAACAAACAGGATTTAGTCCAGTGAGGAAGAGCTGGTGGACAGAGAGAAACCCAGACAAGAGATTCTCTTCTCTTGGCTACTTCCAAGCTGTGCTCACGCCTGCCCGGTGAAGAGGTCGCACAGCAGTCCGCCTCCAGACGTGCCCGGCTATGGCAGCGTCTCAAGAGCCGGCCCCCCTCCCGGGCAGAAGCACAGGAGAGATCATATTCATGAAGGCACCTGGCTCCACAGGTAAGGCAGGCAATGCCCGGGCTACATGGGATTTGTGGGGGAGGAGTTCATAAATCCTAGAAGGGGAAGGAGCAGTGTCAACAGGTGATGGATTATTCGTTCAGAGGCACAGACCGCCATCTGTATTATTGTTAGAAATACAATATCATACTAAAAAAAAAAAAAAAAAAGGTACGCATCCTGGGCTTGGGTTTTCGAGGCTCAATGCCTGGCAAATGTGCTGGAGAGCTTCAGTGAAGGGTAACGTGCCTCAAAGCAGCACTGTTTTGTTAGCCAGGAAAAGAAAGTGATGGGAGCAGACGTCACTACAACCACTAAGTGTGACCTCCAGACAAAACCACTTCCTTCTTCCTCTGCTGATGGGGCTCGTGGCTGACTTTGCTTGGGTCTAGCTGGTAAGGTGACAAGGAGCAACAAGTCCCGGAGGACCCCCAGGAGTGGTGAGGGCCTTGCTGGATCTCCCGCCAACTCCTCCGAACGGGCAGGTGTTTAGAGTCTTCTCAGCTCTGCCTCGTCGGTACAGGTGAGAGGCCTCAGCCTCCTGGCAGCTGCTTTTCGAGCCCGGTGTTAAGTTCCCCAAAGCTCCGGGCCCCAGCATGTCCCATGTAGGCCAGGTCCCCAAAGGCCTCCGTGCAAAGCCCAAACCAGTATTTCAGGCTTAGACAACATTCCCTGATATATTAAAGCCAGGTGCAATCCTTTCCCCGTTCGAGCACACCTTCTTTTCTCCCAGAACTCCTCTGCTCACTCAGAGAAACTTGTCCTTATGCTCATACACCCTGGAAAACGTGACCGGTTCCCACCCCTGCTCTGGGAAGCAGATTCTGACACCGCACTGGGTCTCCCCCACCCCCGCCGTGTCCTCCACGCATCAAAGTGTCAGTTACCAACAGCAGGGACAGACTCTGGCTCCCCTACCGAGGGAAGGAATCTATTGGACTGATCCACAGGGCCTCACAGAATCAATAGGAAGCCTGGAGAACCAAACTCGGGAAAAACACATCCATGCACACAAACGTACATATATATACATGCGAACATACGTACATACATAGAGCACAGGCAGCCGAACAGGGCCGGGGTGCTGTCGCAGGAAGTCAGAAGCCAGGCAGGGTGCGGCTGCCTTTGGGACCGTGTCCCGCCATGGCCCTCTCTGTCCTCCCGCCTCTCTGCTCATCTCCCCCGCAAATATCAAGGCCGGGCACCTGTTCCCAATCAGCCAAGCACTAGGGGCTCTGCCCCCACTGCCAGGGAGAGGGGGGAAGCCGAGATTGGCCGGAGCCCCTCCAACGGCAAGTGGACATTCTTCGCAGACGCGTCTCCTGCGAGCTCGGTACAAACCCAGATTCCCTTGAGTCCCTCAAAGGATCTCGGCAAACAGGATTCGGCAAATAGCTTGGGAAGATACAGCACGTGCTCACTGCTGCAGAAGGTCTCTGGGGACACAAGGGAAGTCTGGGGCACGGGTGCTGCTCTCGGGGAACTCCAGGCATTAACTACCAAGGAGGGCTGGATTCCCAAGGAGGACGCAGCAGAGAAATGCAGGGCCCACGGCTGAAGCCAAGAAAGAAAAGGACTGTGGCCGCCCTCCAGGTGCCCCTCCTCAGGAATGAGGACTCGGGATCCCAAACCTGACTCTGCCACCAGACCTTCGCCCCCCAGTCCAGGCGAGATGATGTGAACCAACCAGTGTGTAGCTTCAAGTCTGGGCACATTCCCAGGCTGTGATTCGTAGAGCTTGAAACAACAAACCTCCTTCCCAGCTACTGGAGAAAGAAAGACTTCACTCTGTGCCCAGGTCCTGCCGTTCCCGAGTAGGAGGAAACAGGTGGCGATGGAAGGCATGCTTTGTGAGAGTCTCCTTTTCCCCAGGCAGAGGGAAATCTGTCTCTGAGGCAGAGTGCTCGCCATGGCTGCCATTAGTCTTCCCTGTCCTCCCGGGCAGAGTTCTAGAAATTTCCACACCTACGATCGAGCCACACAATGACTCTGCGCTGGGGCGAGTTACTCCGGCTCTTTGTCCTTTGTTTCCTCCGCTATAAAATGAGAAGAGCTCCTGCTTTGGAGGGTCTTCAAAATGACTCTTCAAATGGACCAGGCATGTAAAGGGACGACAACAGTCCGTGTCATGCAGGTGCTCAGTAAACACTGCCTATTATTATTTTCAGGTAGCTATTAAAACCCCCATTTTCCAGACCAGTAACATGACACTGGAGAGGTGAAGTGGCCCGTCCAAGGTCCTAAAGCTGGCTCTTGGCTGCAGACAAGCCACAGAACTGGAATGACTCAAAAACCGGGTTATTTCTACGACGCCGTGCTGTGCAGAGACATCCATGCCATCACACACGCAGGGGTGTGGAGCTGCTGTCCAGGGCAAACGCTGGGCTTCCAGCACCGTGATGATCTGTCTGAACAGATCTCCCATATTTTCTCTCTCGTAATATCCGTACGTATTTTGGCCCTTCTTACGCAAGAACCGAAATTCCCAAAAACCCCAATGACCACAGCAGACACAAAGCAGTTTTCACGTGGTTGAACCACACACCAGATGGACGTGGACCTAAGGAGATGACGGCCGTCGCTTCCCTGGGGTTTGGGTACAGGGTCACGTTCACGAGTGTCCTCAATCACGGCCACGGGGTGGAGATGTCAGGTGGATTTGGTTTTGTGTTTGTTTTTCTTCCCCTGTTCTCCTTTTTGTTCTTCCTTTTTTTTTCTTTCTTTCTTTTTAATACTTGAGAAATAACTGCAACTCCCGAACGCCATCACGGTTACAAGAGAAAGAGGACCAACTTTTGAATCTGAGGTCTCCCCATCTGCCCCCCACACCACCGGCCACGCATCACGCTCCCCCTACCCCACCCCTCTCCCCTGAGAATCTGCCTGATGTCAGGGCACACATGTCACAGTCATGACACAAAGCCACCAGGACGACCAGGTGGTGAGTCATGGCGTGGAAGAGGCTCCGGGGTCTGTTTAACTCTGAGACTCTCCGTCCATCGTCTTCCCTTCCCAGACAGCACTCAGGTTACACGGGCTTAAACCGCAATGGTCGATAAAGCCACACAGATCAGGGTGAGTAAATGAAAGGCAGTAAGACAGCAGATCTAACTCAGGAAGGAAAAAACACATTTCTTTCCTCGACCACCCGATCAGAGTAAAAGCAAGCCTCCTCTCCACTTGAGTGGACCAAAAAAAAAAAAGAGAGAGAGAGAGAGAAAGAAAGAAAGAAAGAAAAAAACCAGAGGTACACTCGGGTCACCCGGCGTTGGACAGAATGGTGCCATATAAATGTACTTCACCATCCCACGTTCCCTGACTCGGGACCAACTGAGTTCTTATTAGCATCGTGTATGGATTTCTCATCACTGCCCTCATCACACAGGTATCATGGAAAATGCTAGAACTGCGAGATGATTGTTTTATTTCCAATACTGAAGTAAATCTTCACACAGTACATAAGCGTTCACTGTTATTTTGATTTTATTGCTTCGATTAATCCCAGTTTTAATACATCAGTGATAATATAGGGTTTGGTTTACCATATTATTATTGTCTACTGTCGAGATAAAAGTCTCCCTATTACATGACAGACAGCAGATGTCCCCACCTTCTTAAGAGATGCCAATGCACGAACATTTCCCAAGTCCTAAAAATGTTTAAGGAGAGCAGGTAGGACTACCCAAGTCACGCAATTGCCACACATTTCAGAGGCTTGTCGCCTGGAGTCAATGATGGTTCATCATCTCTACATGGGCTCTCCCTCTGTTCCCACCCTGTGGAGAACAGCACCAATGCGCTCCCCGTTGTTTGGTTCTGCTTACCAAGAGGCAGCTGATTCGCTTCGTGAGACTAGAATACGTTGTCCTAACATCGCTGGATTAGCCAAATAACCCCCAACAGAAGATTTTCTTTTTCATTCTTTTTTTTTTAATTTTTATTTTTTATAAACAAATTTTTATCCCCAGGGGTACATGTCTGTGAATCGCCAGGTTTACACACTTCACAGCACTAACCATAGCACATACCCTCCCCAATGTCCATTACCCCACCCACCTTTCCCGACCCCCTCCCCCCAGCAACCCTCAGTTTGTTTTGTGAGATTAAGAGTCACTT
>PISX010006086.1:0-100854 GCA_004024625.1 Mellivora capensis
TTTTTTTTTTTAACATTTTATTTAAGAGAGCAAGCACAAGCAGGGGGAGCAGCAGGCAGAAGGAGAAGGCCACTCGAGGCTTAGCGGGCAGCCGAATGCAGGGCTCGATCCCAGGACCTGGGATCATGACCTGAGCCAATCAGGTGCCCCACCCATCTAATATTTTGAGAAGAGCAACCCCCAGGAAGTTCCAATGAGTTGGACAGGAGGCACTGTCTTCCAGACATGGTCCCATGGGATGTGAGTATGTTTTTGCATGACCTTTAATCCTCGATGACCTCCTACCTACTTGAGATAAAGGTTCAGGGTCTCTTTGTTAAAAAACAAAAACAAAATAAAACAAAATAAAAACCTCCCAAAACAAAAAACATTGGTCTTATCCTTTACATTAGCTTCATTAAACAGGTTTCAACTTGAAGAAACATAATCAGAGCAGAGCCGAACTTAAGAAATTCTTTTTATTAAGAAATCAATACCTTTTAGGTTGTTTATAAATAATCCTCTCTACTGTTTTTTTCAGTTGTTGAAAATGAATACAGTGTTTTAAAAATAGTCCATTATTACAGCAGCTATCGATGTACTCTAAGTTATTATCAGGAAACAAGCGTGGCAGACAGACTGTGCTTGTCCCCATCGTCTCCTGATGGTCACACCTTTGTGATGTCCCTCCCCGTGAGCATGGGTGGGACCTGTGACTCACTTCTACCCACACAGGATGGCAAAGGCTATAGAATGTCACGTCTGTGATCACATTACATAAGGTTGTAAACCCTGTCTTCCAAGGAGACTCTTACTTACAGGCTGTGAGGAAGCCAGTGGTCATGTCGGCAAGACCCACATGGCCAGGAGCTGAAGATGCCCTCTGCCCGATGACTTCCAAGAAAGTGAGGCCTTCTGCCTGACAACCCAGAAGAAACAGAAAGCTCCTAACAGCCACGTGAGCAAGGAAGTATGTTCTTCCCCACTCTGGCCACAGATGAGACCGCAGCCCCGGCAGCCCCGCTGATCTGGATTCCAGCCCTGCAGCAGGCATAGCTCAGCCGGGCCGGACTCCCGACCTACAGAAACTGTGACATAATGAGTGTGTGTTGCTTTGAGCCACTGAGTTTGTGGTGACAAGTCCTCGGAAAGACTGTAAGTCACAGTTTTCTGAAACACAAGCCATGGGAGGCTTTCCCCAGCCCCAAACATGAGCTCCGACCTTTTGATGTCGGCCAACGGCCCTCACTAGTCCCACTCCACCTGCCTTTCCCGCCTTGTTCTCCTTTCCTGCTCATTCACCTCGGCTGCCCACTGCTCCCCTCCCGGCCTCTTCATGGGCAGCCCTGCTGACCCCATTTTGCCTGCCTATATACCCCAAATTTGTGTTCTCTCAAATCATTCACATCTTAACCTAAACACTCCCTGGTCTGTCAACATCCATCTTGAATTCCGTGTCAATCGTGACCCCCAGGAATGTAGTGACCCTCTGTCCAGGAGAGCTTTCTCCTCCCTCTCTGACCACTTTACCTGAAGTTCAGCTATCCCTGAAACACACTTATCCCCTCACCGTCAGCCCCAGTGCAGTACCGACTGGATGTGCCCTCTGAATCAGTTCCCTCAATTAAGGTACTTACAGAAAAGAAGAATCCATTCCAGTGCATTCCACCGTGTTCATAGAACTCTACACCTTTGTGTCTATCGTAAATGCTTTCAGCCAATGAGAGCTCGCACGGAGGTGAGCGCTTTGCAATGTATGTAATTACCTGTCCTCAAACCTCTCTTTCTGCCAATTACTTGGTGTTCCAGCAACTGGTTTTGGCCCATCGTGCCTGAGCAAGTGTGGGCAAGTATAGTACTGGACCCACAGAGAAACAAAAAGGGAATCGGGCTGGATGTTAAAATGCAACTTGGACAGTGACGCTAGGTATCCACGCAGGAGGAGTTGAGAAAGCAGAGGAAAGAGAGCCACGGGCCATGGCAGGAATAACTTGGCTATTACTGAGAACATTGAAAAGGACCAGCCCAGGAATACTGGCCAACAGCGAGAGGGCAAGCAGGTGGCCACAGTCCCGAGCAAAGCTTCTTGGGTCTTGGAGCGTGGGTGGTCAGAGCCCTCCCAGGGTGCACTGCCGAGCTTGGTTCTGCTTGGGGACAAGGCCACATGGACCCCTTCCAGGCTGATTTAAATAGCACTCCCGTATCCAGGAAGGTGCCCTTCATGAGAAGCCATCGCACGTGTATAATACTGTCATTTCTGTTGTTTTCTTTATACAGATAAGTGTCTTAAAATCTGCATTTCTTCTACATTTGCACACAGCTGTGAACAGGGGAGTCGTGAGTGGCTGAATTCTAAAATACCCAGATCAGGCATCTTGCTCTGGGAGCAGTAGACGAGATGGCTACAGGGTGGCTTTGTTTAAACGCCTTCTCTTACCCGCCTGTAGAGTTATCGTCACAACCCAGCATATACAATATTGTTTCCTCTCTGTCTTCTTCACGGGTCTGACAGGGCAGAGCCGTGGCTCCATCAGGGTCTCAGTGGGAAAGAGACGCCACTGCCAAATTGGGAACCTCCACTTCCTAAGGGACAACTCACCAAGATAAAGTCTGGCAGAATGGAAAGCGCAGAGGATACTATGGTACCCAGAGCCAGTAAAGCCCAAAGGGGAGAGGCATGTGGAAAAGGGCTTCCTTCACAGGAGGGCCAGGAAAGGACAATCCAGGGGAATCAAGTCCCCAGCCTCGCTCCCGTCCCGCCCTCCATTCTCCACCAAGGCTCCCTATTGGCTGAACCAATGCCAGGGCACAAGGAACCCAGGGAGGTGGGCCACAGAATCCCCCTTCTGGGGAGAGAGCAGTGGGGAGTGGGTCCGGCCGGGTGAAAGGGAGCTACCCAGCACGGAGGGTGTCCTATTGAATATTTATGTCCCTCGGGCCAAGAACAACCCTCACTTAAGATTTACATCCTATGCCCAGGAAAATCCTTGATAGTAGGGGAGAAATTATAGTTCTATTTCAACCATATTGCTAGGCACTAGAGATAAAAACATAAATGTTAATAATCATTCAGCTGGAAGGAGAGCATGAAGGATGAAGTAGAGAGGAGGAAGGAGGAAAACTGGGCTGAGGCAGGAGCGTCTGGGTAAGGGGAGGCTCACGTTTGCGGGGCTCCAGATCTCCTTTCTGGAGACTTAGGTGCCCCCAAGGTGAGGGTCGGCTTGGGGAACTCAGGAAGAATATTCTGCCCATCCTTCTTTTAAAAAATAGCAACACAAGGGCAATCCGTCTTCAACTGTCCACGGGCCTGAAGCTCAAGTGAGTTGGTCTGGGTCGTGCTCAGGATGGGATCAGTTCTGCTACACAAACAAAAACATAAAAACTGGAGTGGCCCCTTCTGGGTACATACGCCGAGGAACTGACAGCAGAGTCTCAAAGAGCTATTTGTACAATCACATGCATGGAAGCCTTATTCCCAATAGCCAGAGGAAGAAGTGCCCCACGTCACTATCGATGAACAGATAAACAAAGGTAGTATATACCAGCAATGGAATATTTTTCAGCCTTAAAAAGAGAGAAAATTCTGGGGCCCCTCTCTGGCTCAGTCACTTAAGCGTCTGCCTTTGGCTCAGGTCATGATCCCAGGGTCCTGGGATCGAGCCCCACGTCAGGCTCCTTGCCCAGCGGGAAGAATGCTCTCTCTCTCTCCCTCTGCTCCTCTCTCTCAAATAAATAAGTAAATAATCTGAAAAGAAAAGAAAACTCTGTCAGCTGCTACAACACAGATTGAAGCTGGAGGACATTGCGCTAACTAAAATAAGCCGGTCACAGAAAGACAGATACTGCATGATTCCGCTGGGGTGAGGAACTAGAATAGTCCAGTTCCTAGCTGCATGGAGTAAAAGGGTGGTTTCCAGGGGCTGGAGGACAGGATGGCCTGGGGTATCTTGTTTAGTGGGTGCAGATTTTCAGTTTCTACAAGACGAAAAGAGTTTTGGAGACGGATTGCACAACAATGCGAATGTACTTGACTCCCTTGGACGATACACTTAAAAGTGATTAAGATGGTAAATTTTAGGTTACATGGATTTTACCGTCACTTTTAAAGATTTCTTAATCAACAAATCAATAACGTGGCTTAACGCGCAACGGTTCAGGTCTCACGCCCACTACATTTCCCTAAAGGTCAGCCAGGGGCTCTGTTCCATGTTATTATTGGCCTCCCTGTGGACCCAGCCAGTGGGGCATGGCTTCTGGAATGCTGCTGGTTTCCGTGGCTGAGCAGAGGGACTAAGGGTGGGTCTTTCCCACCTGCACCAGATAAGCTCGAGTACCCACAGAGGAGTGGGGGCACGAAAGGCAATAGCTAACGTAGGTCTAAGAAGTATGTCTAGGAAAAAACCATAGGGATGGCTATTACTGTAAGAGGCTGACCAGACTCAAACAGATAAGAAGTTGACTGTGTTTTGTTTTGTTTTTCTTAAACCACAGCCTGGCCTCAAAGTGTCTGTGACTGGTTGAGATTTTAAATCATCTTTGGTCCCCTCTGCGACCTCTGGGCAGCAAGCAGGCTGAGAAAGCTGTCCCTCCCCCGGGACGTCCTCGAGGAGTGCCCTATTCAAATGACAGGAGAGTGATCAAAGAGCCAAGCAGAGCCACAGGCCAAGGATGGCAGCGACAGGGGACTGTCTCCAGGGAGCTGAATCAGGGCCCCACACAGAGCCACGCTCTCCCCGCAGAGGGGGAGGGATGCGAGCTGCTCGGAATGTCCGGGTTCCCACCGCCCACATCAGAGGAGGGACCAGGGGCGCCGGGCAGCCCCTCATTTTCCTTTCCCAAAGGAGCGGGTTCCTATCATGGATCCTATCGTGATGTCACCACCGCACGTGGGGTGGGGGTAGGGTCCCCCAGAGCCGGGCGCTCCAGCTCACTGGTTTCTGGGTAGATGGGACTGCACCTCGTTAGCGCCAGTTCAAAATTCGGGATCTCCTGGCTGCTGACCCTGGACGGGACAGCGGGACTCCAAGGGCAGCGAGAGCAGGCTGAGTCTATTCTGTGCCCAGCGGGAGGGTGAGCCACGCGCTGGGGGGCCTGGGGGTGGGCTGCGGCCTACACTAGGCATTCCCATAGTCTCCGATTCTGGGTCTCCAGTAAGGTTGCACTTACGGCCCCCCTTGCAGCTGGAAGGCACTGAATGATGAGTGCACTTCTTTGCCTTCTGTTTCTACTGGTTATACATGTGTACCAAGAAGAGGGTCTGTGAATAAGCATATTAGAAACTATAAAAGAGGGCGCCTGGGTGGCTCAGTGGGTTAAAGCCTCTGCCTATGGCTCAGGTCATGATCCCAGGGTCCTGGGATCGAGCACCGCATCGGGCTCTCTGCTCGGCAGGGAGCCTGCTTCCCCCGTCTCTCTCCGTCTGCCTCTCTGCCTACTTGTGATCTCTGTCTGTCAAATAAATAAATAAAATCTTTTAAAAAAAGAAACTACAAAAAACTATAAATATAGGTTTGAATTAAACAGCTCAAAAAAAATAAAAGGAAAAGAAAAAGTCGATAAAAACGGATTATTGGTATAATAAAGACCTGGAGCACATGGGAGAGAATATTAAGAGAACAGGGGCCACCCCTCGGGCCCCATGACAGCAACCTGCTGAGAGCTGCAGGACAGAGATGCTTTGGTTCATTTGCTCAGTATCGGGGTCTCCAACCCATCGCAGACTCCCCAGTACCTGCATGGAGATTATAAAGCCATCGCATCACCAGCGAAGTGTTCCTGGGCTTGACATTAAGGCTAGACTTCGTTATCTTCCCTAACGCGTGGTGGGTGCCACCAGCCTGCTCATTCCGGTCCAGCGCAGAATCCCACACCTGGCAGCTCTTCCTGGAGGAAAAGGCCCGTGGGAAGGAGCCACTATTAATTCAGGCCTGTGGCAGAAATCTTTTTAGAGGGTTTTATGGGGATTAGCTATTTTATTTTACTTTATTTTATTTATGTATTTTTTTAATCGCCCAACTCTGGGATTTACAATTTTTTAAAAGAGAGAGAGAGAGAGTGGGATGGGGGCAAAGGAGGGGTTGCCGGACTTGGGGCTCAATCTCGCAACCCTGAGATCGTGACCTGAGCCGAAATCAAGAGTTGGATGCTCAACCGACTGAGCCACCTAGGTGCCCAGGGACTTGCAATTTTAAAGCAGTTCTGCTGGGGTGGGCGAGGTGTGTGTGTGGGGTGGGGGGGTGTTATGATGACTTAAGACAGTGTTGACGGCCCCAGAGTTCCCAAGGATCCCAAAGGAATGAGGTCAGGTAGGTGAGTCAGCCCGCCACCGCCTCGACCCAGAAAAGCAGCAATGTCCATTCAAGTTCCCCCTGACTCCTCCACTGGGCAGGCGTCTTGGTTTCTGCCGCAGAATTCAAAGAGAAAAGATCTGCGGAATCAAGAAGCCCAAGACTTTAGCAGAGCCCAGAAAGAGGTCATTGACTTTCTGGACAGGTGGACTTCATCCCTTAACACCTGGCAGCCCTGACCGGAAGCTTGACGCGATGATTGAAAAAGGAGACGTGCTTGGCTTTTCATCCCTGCCGCTCTGCAATCAGGTGTACCTTGGTCAAGTCTATCTCATTCCCCATCTCTGGATTTCTCTGGATTTCTCAGGGGCACCTGCCTCTCATGTGGCCACCCCAGCTTACTTTCCTCACATCCTCTGCCGCCCTGAAAGAAATTTCTGAGTTCTGGACTGATCGATGCACCTCCTATTGTCCTCCTCGATCTGATGTCTAATAACCTGATGTCTAATAACCTGATGTCTAATATCCTGATGAAGTAACAGCTACAGACCATCAGCCCAAACTCTCAAGTCTTCTCTTAACCTCATTCATGCTGGAATTTCCAAAAAAGCGAGAGGATCTAGCTGAGGGCAAGGAGCAAGGCCAGCCAGGGCAAGTCACCACAAACTGGGGGGCTTTGAAACAACGGAAATTTATTCTCTCCTTGTTCTGGAGGCTAGAGATCCAAAATCAAGGTGATGACAGGGTCATGCTCTCTCAAGGCTCTAGGGGAGGATCTGTCCACATCTCTTGGTTGCTGGCTGCACTTGGCAGTCCTTGGCTTGTGGACACACCACTCCGGTCTCCATCTCTGTGTCTGTGTCTCCCCAAGGTGTTCTCCTCTCTGTGGGTCTGGGTCCACATTTCCTCCCCCCCCCCTTTTTTTTAAGATTTATTTATTTGAGAGAGAAAGAGAGCGCATGGTGGGGAGGGGCAAAGGGAGAAGGAGAGAAGCAGACTCCCCACTGAGCACAGAGCCCTACGAGGGGCTCAATCTCATGAAACAGATCAGATCTGAGCCAAAACCAAGAGTAGAATGCTTAAGCGACTGCCCCCGCAGCATATGCCCCTGCACGTCCCTCTTTGACAAGGACACCAGCCACAATGACCTCACTTGAACTTGCCTAATTACATTGGCAAAGACCCTATTTCTGAATAAGGTCACAGGCTGAGGTTCTGGGTGAGCATGCGTTTGAGGGGATAGCAGTCAACCCGGGACAACCCAGTGACTAACCCCAGGAATGAAAGTCTTTCTGTCTGGGAGTCAGGGGCATGGCCCGGAATGGCTGCTTCGTACATTCACCTTGTCCTCTGCTCTGCCGCAGGGGGCCTCCCCAGTTGAGGACTAATCCTGGGCCAGGCCTTACATGGTTTGACGTGCAGTAGCTCATTACTTTGCTATAAAAATCCCAGAAGGCAGAGTCTCGCCGTCCCCATTTGACAAAGGACACTCACCGTGCTGGGAAGTTGAGTGTGTGGTGGATGCACCTCCACGGAGGCACCAGCTCTTAGCTCTGCTAAGGCAGAGCTCTTAGGTCTGGGTCAAGTTTGCTTTTATCCGTTTATTTTGCTTTTTGTATTTCTAAGAAACGTCAAATTATGAAACACAGAGAAAGAGTATATCAAGGTCCACATTTTAAAAATTATATGTTTGAAAATGGAATTAACCAAGATAATTCACACAAGCATCTGGCCTTGAGAAAATGAAAACCTACGTACGAGAAACAGTACAGGGGCGCCTGGGTGGCTCAGTCGTTAAGCGTCTGCCTTCTGCTTAGGTCATGACTCCAGGGTCTGGGATCGAGCCCCGCATCAGTGTCCTTGCTCATCGGGAAGCCTGCTTCTCCCTCTCCCTCCCCCACTGCTCGTGTTCCCTCTCTCGCTGTCTCTCTCTGTCAAATAAATAAAATCTTAAAAAAAAAAAGAGAGAGAGAGAACAAATCTCTTGAAGTCAGCCCTGTGTGGCTAACTACCAAGCCCCAGGGTTGGATACCTGAGTGCCATGAGCCGGGTCTCCCCCAGGAGTGGTGACCCCATGTCATAAAGGGGCCGGATCTACAGGCTCCCTGACTGTGACAGCAGCCCCGTCTCCACATTCGAGCTCCACCTTCGAGACAGCCTGGAGGGAGGAACAGTCCTTCGGGACCCAAGGAACTCCTATCTAACTGGGCGGTGACAAGACGGACCAGTCACTCGCCTCATGGAGCTTGTGTTTTGGTGGGGAGACAGGCATTTAAACAAACAAATGAGCGTATTTCAGGGAGTGAGCTGTGCAGGGCGAGGGCCAGTGACCTTCGGGTGGGCAACATGAGTCCGGGGCCCCGAGAAGAGCCTCTTTCAGGAGATGACAAAGGAACTGAGACCCCATTCCATGGGTCTGAGGTGAGGTCCAAGAATTGGTCTTTCTGCCACGTTCCCAGATGTCAGTGAGGCTGCTGGTCTGGGAACACACTTGGAAAACTCTTCTTCTGGCATCTGATTCCTCCTTTCTCCGGGGTACACTATCGGTGGCTGCATTTTTCCTTTGTAAATTTTTTAACCTTCCCGGAGGTTCTGTGCCTCAGTTCACACACTTTGGTAAACCCCTTGCGGCTGGAACTAGCTTGAGTGAGCTCTGTCGTCTGGAGCTAAGAAGCCTGATTCATACAAAGTCGCCGGTCTTCTTCTGTACGGATGCTCTCAGCAGTCTTGTAATTCTCAACCGAATCTTCCCGTCACCTCCGTTGGGGTCTTCGGGTCCGGGCTCTACCCATAGCTCTACTGCGTGCGGAAGTCCCGGGACTCACACTGACCTAAACGCCATTCGACCAGATGTTCTTCATTTCACTATCCGGGCTAAGTAACTCCCTCTTGTTCTGGAACTGTCCCAGACTCCCCCACTTTCTCCCAAAATAAACCAATCGGGAATGTTCCCTAAAGGCCAGAGTTAGGGTCTATTTTGCTCAAAGGCAAACATGTCTTGAATTTTGCATCAAAACTGAAGTAGCCGCACAGAAGAAAAAAATAAAGTTGTAGGAACATCTTTTTAGCTATCAAAGGGGAACAAAAGTCAGATGGCAGGTGCCTGTTTTGCGTTCTGTTGCTTAAGATCTGATCCTTTTTCTCCTTCGCCTTTTCCTCCGTTCCCTCCTCTTCCTTCTCTTCAAGTATCTTAATGTCAAATTTAAAATCAAAGCAACCTAAAAGAGCCCGCTTTGAAGGCTATGAGAGTGGATAAGATTGATTAAAAGGCATCTTGCTAGACGCGTCTATTTAAAAATTGGTTAAAAGGTATTATTTACCCAATGAACCATAAGGGCTCGAAAAAAAAAAATCCTAACACAATAACAGTCCCTCAGGTAAATGCCCCTTCAGACAGTTTTTTAAATGTGTATCATTTATTTGATAAAGCATAGCAGCCTATCCAGAGAGGAGTTATGGTCTGCTGCATAAATAGGCATTTGGACAGCTTTAAAAATGCATAGTCTTTACACCCAATGCCGAGGGAAAATCCCAACAGAAGGCTGTCATTATGAGCAAAGAACAACCAGTTTTCAAAACCAAGAGGTGATCCACCCAAACGGTGTCTTTCAAACTTTTCTTCTCCAAAAGCAGCATTAAACATCTCCTTATTTATTTACTTAAATGACCACCAGTTGCTTCTGAGTCTGGGTCAAGAGCCCTCCGACTTGCCCTGAGCTCGGGCCTGTGGGTGTTCTCACTGTTGTGTGCCCACCAGAATCAGTAGGGGCCTACCCAGATCCCATCCCAGAGAGGCCAAGGCATCGTCTAAAAACCCCTCAGGTGATTCCGATGTGCGGGCAGGGGTGAGAAACCCCATGCTAGATAAAGAATCCAAAGCCCAGAGAGACCAAGTGACTTACCCAAGATCACACAGCAAGCCTGGGGGCGATCCAGGAATCTAGATCCTAGGCTTCACTCATGCTGCTCCTGGACATCTCTCCTTGCCTTGCAGAGATGCCTTCTCCGTTTACTTTTGGCACAATTTCACGCTTCTCTCATTACATCCACATTTAGAGTATAAAAATAGTGTAGAGTAGTTATGCGATCACATCAGCAAACATTTGGGAAATGCAATGAGAGAACACACTTCCATTCCCCAAATACCAGTACATTAAGTACTTCTGTACTCATAGTACTAGATTACCTTAGATCCCATTTTCATCTTTATATATTTTCCCTGTTTGCAAATGTGAGTTTGTGTATTTAAAATTTTATACCCCAGGTATTCTACCTTACTGCAAATTCTCTATCGGTTTTAAATTAGTTTTAAAAATAATAGATGTTTGGGACACCTGGATGGCTCGGTCAGTTAAGCCCCTGACTCTTGATTTTGGCTCAGGTCCTGATCGATCGTGAGAGGGAGCCCTGCACCCAGCTCTGCCCTGATTGTGGAGCCTGCTTACAAGTCTCTCTCTCCAAAAAAAGCAAAAAACAAAACAAAACAAAAAAAATCCCTCTCTCCTTCTCCCTCTGCTCCTCCCCTATCCCACTCTCTCTCTAAATAATAATAATAATAATGGATAGTTACTGAAAATTTCAAGGACTAAACATACATAAGATAGAAAATAGAAGGTCCTAAACCCTTCACCTCCCAGTTTCCAGAAGAAATCTTTTTTTTTTTTTTTTCCTACACATACTCTGAGATGAGAACAAATGATGGGTACATTTCTGTAATTTGTTCCTTTTTTTCTCTTTTTCTGCTTAACTACATGCTCTGGACACCTTTCCCTGTCAGTACATACTGATTACCTCATACACACCATGCCCCTAAGTGGATAGTCCATAATTCATTTAACCGGTCTTCTACTGAAACAACTGAAAAGCCTTTTCTATCAGAAACATCCAGCATGCAAACAAACAGCTAACCATGTGAGCGCCAGGGCCTCCCAGCTGCGGCGCCCACCCACCCCGCCGCCCCCCGCCCCGGCAGTGGGTCCCCGCTGCCTGCCTGCGTCCCAGTGCACACTCTGTACTCTGCAGATAGAGGGCTGGGAGGACTCCTGTCACTGACTCCCCAGCCCGACCCGCGGCTGGAAAAGCAGCCCACAAGGAGTGACACTGATAATTCCCCTCATTTCCAAGCCAACTCAAAGAACAGGGAGGCCGGCCCAGGATGCCTCTGATCTGAGTGTGCTTTCAGAAGTCCCCAAAGCTGCCAGAATTCAAGGACTTGAAGTCTCCTGCCCAGACTAACCTTTGTTTTCCGGGCCCTCCTCCTGCTGCCAGCACGGGGATGGGAGGCAAGATGGAAAAAGAGCCATTCAGCAGCAACACAGGTGGTTTTGTCTCTCACTCTTGTTTTTTAAACATCAAGGAACGAGAGGAAATAGAAACTCGTTGCCAAAAGCGTGACTTTTGCAGAAAGCAATTTAGCATTATTTCAAGAGCCTTGAAAATGCCCTTGAAACGCTAACCTAGAGATCCTATGTCTGGGCAACCTACAGAGAGAATCACACTTGGGCAGGAATATGAAGAGCCAGGCCCCGGGGGTTGAATCCTGGCTCTGCACTTTACTGGCAAGTGGCTTTGGACAAGTTTCCTCTCCGCATCCATTTCCTCATCTCTCAAATCCAAGTAACACTTGTACCTCGTCGTTGGGCTCTTATGACAATGAGATCAGTTAATGCACGTGTGCCATTTAGAAAGAGACCGAGGAAGCTTTGTAGATGTTGGCTATTGTCATATGTAACCACAGCGATTGACAGGAGCCAGTTAAATGAACGCTGGACTACTATGTAGCCATGAAAAATCACCCCGGGCAAACGCCCACAACGTAATGTCAGTTGAGAAAAACAATAAAAATTTTCTTTACACAAAGTATGATATTGATTACATAAAAATTGCAGCCAAGTAGTAGACATGCCTAGACTACCAGATTGTGAGAATTTTTAGATTTTTTTCATATTTTATGAAGTTTTCTGCAAATAGGCATCAGTGACATTCATAATCAGGGATAAATAGGGTTGTTGTAGTTTTTTTTAATAAAAAAGGATCTCAGGATACACACATGTGTCAAGCAATGCTAATCCTTTTCTCCCAACATTAGAGCCAATGCTGCTCCAAAGTGGGGGGCTAAGTGTTGTTTGTCTAGTCTCTTGGTCTCCCCACTGTGTGTGGCCCTTCCCCCCAACTGCTATCCTGTCTTTTTACTTCCCTCCTTTCTCCCTTACTTGGCTTCCTCTCAAGATAGGAGTCTATGAACTTCTACGGGCTCAACTGTAAAAGATGGTAATGCTTCAAGGGTTGTGCTTCCCACGAAAATGTTTTACCAGGGAACAGAGACAAAGGATGACATCCCTAATAGTAGAATCTTGGACACCATCAGGACAAAGGAAGATGCTGTTAAATAAGCAGGAGGGGAAAAGATTTCCTGCAAACCTCTGAAATCAAATCCTGGTGATGACATTCGGCTGACCCAGCTCAAAATAAACAAACATTCAAAGTCCAAAATCTTCATCTCCTGAGAAGAGCAGAATTGATCAAATTACTGGGAATGAATCAACCGAGTTGGAGGAAGGGTAGAAGAGGGCTGTAGAAAGGGAAGGTTCACCCCAGAGTGAGGTTTACTATTTTCAATATGATATAGGTTGTTAATGTGTCTTTGGGGTGTCCAGAAGGAGCTGGGAAATAATGCCAATTCCTTGGCAAGGAGAAGAAAGACACCAGTGGCTTCCAAGAACTGGACTCACCGGACTTTCTGCCCACCGGAGGTAGAAAGAAGGAAAAACGAATGCCCTTCCCAAGTTCAGAGGGCGCTGCGCCGGGGAAAGGACAAGCCTGGAATTGACATTGTCAGCCCAGGTTTGTAACAAAGAAATCGCTCCGTAATTTTAAAATTATTCATCCTTCCCCCCACCCCTGCCGTCCATACCATGGCCTCATCCCAGGAAGTAGCAAGTCAACTGTATCCAATGAGGGATTAAAGATAATAAATAAAAGAGTAGCAATTAGTTGTGCATCCTGATTTAAGAGGCCGGGCTGCCTGGGTCACGCTCGAGTGGCTTATCAAATTTAGGTCTATTATGACTGTCTTGTATTTCAATTGATGTTTGTGCTCACGTCTGAAAGCCCTTGTAGCACGAGGCTTTTCTGTTATAAAAGAACTAAAACGCATAGATTGTTCTAGGATTCTATCATTCTTGCAGTGCAAGGCAAAAGTGTTCAAAATGGCAGTTTAATGAGTCGTGCAAAGCCGCTTGGAATTCAGAGCTCCTGCTTCAGTTGTCTTCCGCTCTGCAAAGGCCAGGCAACGCGGAGTCACAGGGCTGTTCTCTAAATGCCGTGGTTCTGTCTCGCCTCCTTATAATTCTTGGTAATTTCCTTGCTTTCAGAAAAGCAAAAGCATTCTGGGGGCCCCAACCTGAGGGGGTCTGATAAAGGTCTGATTCCTTTTCAGAACCAAACAGGAAAAAAAACAACAACCCAGAAACAAAACAAAGGCGAGGGAATCAGCCTTGGAGGAAGTTGGGGATGGGTGGGGGGGGATATTCGAGGCCGCCCTCAGCCAGAATCCACCCCTTCCCAAGCTCTTGCCAGGGCGGAACGAGGATGCTGGAAGGACCCTCGCTGAAATGTGCTCAAAGTCCTCTCCTTGGTGACCGTGGCAGCGTCCTTGGCCAGGGACCTGGGAGAACGCCCTGAGCAGCCCCAGCGGGCAAGGGTTTCCCAGCTTGATCGACAAATCTAATTTTAACAGTGTACTAATTCTTTCATTTGCTGCCCTCCGTATTTCCACCTCCCGGCCATAATTTTACCTGCCAACTCAGGTAAACAGTCTTTAATAGGACAAAGGCTTCGAATTGTACTTCCCTGTTGAGTCCTCATAAGAGAGGTTTTGTTCCCCTGGGGTCACCTCCTGCCTGTATTTTTGGGGAAAGAAGGGGTCCATGCTGTCCTGTAGCCAGGTGTGAGAGGACCAAAAAGCCGATAAACGGCCCCCTTGCTGTCCACCTCTCATGGCCCTCTGTTATGTCACTGCACATGCTGGGGACATGCAAAAGGAAATGACAACTGAGGAGAGAAGGATTTTTCAATCCAACAGGACTATGGCTCTTCCCATAATACGAGGGAATGGCTCTCAAGAAAGAAAGGGAACAAAATTTAAAGTCGTTGTCACGCGCTGTACTACATAGAAATCAAGTTAGCACATAAAAAACCCTAAAGATAACAAAGAATTAGCTAGAATGCTTAAATTCCGTCCCTAGCTTCCCCCAACAGCGTTATATGGGGAAGCACCGCTTGCTCTAACACCCCGTGATCGGGCAGGCGAGGCACTCAGAAGTTTCTAGAAGCCCCGGGGACTGATACTACATTGGATTTTAGGAAGCCTTTGCAATCTGTAGTTAGGTGGCACTCAGGTCCGCAGCCACAAATCGCTTTCATATTCATATGAGGTATTTGTGGGCTCAAGAGGTTCTTACACGTTCCTTGAAGGCACAATCACATTATTTTTGGACTCCCTAATCCATGACATAATCCATGAGTGCATGAGCTGCAAACTACAGCAAACTAGGGCACTTAAGCAACAGAAACTTCCTGCCTCGCGGTTACGGACCGGAGGCTGGACATCTGTCCAACATCAGGAGGAGACACCCAGAGGCAGGGCTCCTCCTGAGGCCGCGAGGGACGGTTCTGTGCCGGGCCTCTTGTTTAGCTTCCGGCGGTCCGCGGGCAATCTTTCCTTGGCCTTGGCTTGTCGGCCTGACCTCTGCCTTCATCTTCATACAGCCTTGTCCCTGAGTGCATCGATGTGTCCAAATGTCCCCCTTTGATGAGGACATCAGTCGTTCTGGATGAGGGGCCCAGCCTACTCTAGCTCCCCTGAATCTCAGCTTGACTAATTATGCCCACTGGGACCCACTTCCAAAGCAGGCCATGTTCAGAGGCACTGGGAGCTGGGAATTCAATGCACGAGTCCCTGGGACACAATTCAACTCCCAGCAGATGTCTGTGCTTTTATTTCCAGGAAAAATGATGGAGCGGCTCAATGAAATCTGCAAGTAGGAACCTGGTCTTTGTTCAACACAAAGCTGATTTATAAATAAGGAAAATAATGTTGGATTTCTTTAAAACACACACACACACACACACACACACTATCTCTAAATATTAACTAGCTAAATGACCTTGGGTGAGTCCTATAATCTCTCTGGATTCTATTCCCTTATCTATAAAAATGAGTTTGAGATAAACTTTAAAGTTTTTCCAGTATTAGAAATCTAAGCCCACAGCACAGAGGAGAATTTATGACTTGTATTGACAATGGAATGCAGACAGTTTTACAGTGGGCTTATGGCCAAATAATAAAAGAAGATCCGAACATTTTGTTTTTAAAGATTTTATTTACTTATTTGTCAGAAAGAGGGAGCTCCCACAAGGGGAGCAGCAGGCAGAGGGAGAAGCAGGCTCCCCGCTGAGCAAGGAGGCCAATGTGGGACTCGATCCCAGGACCCTGAGATCATGACCTAAGTAAGCCAAAGGCAGATCCTCAACCAACTGAGCCACCTGCGGGCTCCAGATCCAACCATTGTAAAGTAGGTTTCTGCGGCTGCTGAGTAAGACAAGCAGACCCATTCCCGCCAGTGTTGTGCACACAGTAATTCGGTGAGTGACCCTAAGTTTCCAGAGGATCCTGGCTCCAACATGGACACACGCCCTCCTCCAGGGTCACTGGCACAGCTATCAAGTCAGCTACACAGCCTGGGATATGAGCACAGTCAGAAGTAACAACTAAATCAAAGCTAATCATTAAATGCATCATTACCCTGCTCTCTCACGGGGTGCCAAGACTTGGGTCGTCCATTGCTAAAAACCACGTTCTTCCTTATAGATCACAGAGTGAGCACCTTGAAAAAAATCGTTCTCTAAAACAATCATGTTCATAGAACCGTGAAAATATAAGCATCTGGGGCAGGCTTGTTCTAATCACCTCCCAGCACACGGGGGAACTGGAGAAACCACTCTGTACTCTTCCCTTCTATTCCTGGGCAAAGCTCTGTGAGATTTCCTTGGCTTTCAGCGCCCTGCACCGAAGTGCAGATGAAAGGTCACTAGCTCCAGAATGTTATCCTTCCTGCCTCTGTGCAATAGCAGTCCTGATCCTAGCCTTTCCGGAGGAGATATGATCTCAGACGGGGAGAAATGGAAAGACTGGACTACTGTGAATTTCTTGCTTCTTGTTCTATGCATGGTCTTAAAAGGACAGACTTGTTTAATTCCGCTTCTCCTTTACTTCGTGGCAATGTGAACAAGCCACATTCTCCAACTGCAAATGAATTTGCTTAAGAGAAGCAAGAGAGCCTATCGGAACTGATTCAAATCAGTAACTGCTGGAAATAGTAACAATCACGCCAACGATCTCTTCATTTAAAAGGAGATCAGGGGCGCCTGGGTGGCTCAGTGGGTTAAAGCCTCTGCTTTCGGCTCGGGTCATGATCCCAGGGTCCTGGGATCGAGCCCCACATCGGGCTCTCTGCTCGGCGGGGAGCCTGCTTCCTCCTCTCTCTCTCTCTGCCTGCTAGTGATCTCTGTCTGTCAAATAAATAAATAAAATCTTAAAAAAAATAAAAATAAAAGGAGATCATTTTATGATGAAGCATATATCGCTGCACAGGGTTATTTGTTAAGAGAATATGCCTTGCATAGGGAAAATGTTTAAGTTAATTGCTAAAGATCTACTCGGTGGAGTTTTAGGTATTCTTTTTAAATGATGGTTTTGAAGTCTATGTAACGACATGAGGAGAAGTATACAAATAATGTTACAGGATGGTGGCGCCTGGGTTAAAGCCTCTGCCTTCGGCTCAGGTCATGATCCCAGGGTCCTGAGATCGAGCCCCGCATCAGGCTCTCTGCTCAGCAGGGAGCCTGCTTCCTCCTCTCTCTCTGCCTGCCTCTCTGCCTACTTGTGATCTCTGTCTGTCAAATAAATAAATAAAATCTTTAAAAAAATAATGTTACAGGAATGGGACACCTGGGAGGTACAATCCATTAGGCATCCAACTCTTGATTTTGGCTTGGGTTGTGATCTCGGGGTGGTGGGATTGAGCTCCGTGTTGAGTTCTGTGCTAGGCATGGCGCCTACTTGGGATTCCCTCTTTCTCTGTCCCTTGGCTCACCCCCCCCAATACACACATGCTTTCTCTCTCTAAAATGAATGAATGAATGAATAAATAAATAAATAAACAAATTTTTTAAATATCCCAGGGAAAAATCAAGGTGACCAATGTATTTTTATAAATGTAAATACAATGATTAACAGAATAAAGTCCCATACTCTCGCCCAGGCCTGCATGACTTGGCCCCCTGCCTGGCACTCTGACCGTATCTTCTCTTCCTGTGCTGGTTCTGCACTGTGCTAGAGCCCCCCAGCACCTCTTATGGTTATATGCACCCAGAGTGTTTGCACTGCAGGGCCTTTGCACAGGCTCTTCTAGCTGCCTGGAATGTCCTTTCCCCTCTCCTTACATGCCAACTCTTTCCTCAGTGCAAGTCATGGTTCAACAACACCTCCTTGGGAAGCTTTCCCTGAGTACCTGATCCAAAGAAGGGACCTCATGTTTCCTTATCACCTTGTTTGGTTTTCTCCTTAGTGCTGGTGAAGGGCCAAAGTTATTCTTGTTTTGTGTTTTCATTATTGTTTTTCTTGTATCAGGAGCTCTGCTTATCATTTACTAGTAGATCCCCAGATCCCAGAATAAAAGTTGGTCAGGTAATATTTGTTCTATGAACTAATGAAAATATGCATTAAGAAAGGAAGACAATAAATCAATTGCCAGCATTTTCTACAAAATTACTGGAATTAAGGGCAATTTCCCCCTTCTTTTCTGTATTTTTTATGTTTTCTATAATACTATTCTATATTATAATGAAATAAGAAATTATTTGCCTTTCAAAATGCCCACATAAACATAAAAAGCACAGTCCTATTGTATATTCCAAACTGATAAATTCATAATTTTTTCCCTTAGTAAACCAACTCCAAAGAACCCAAAGAAAGTAAGAACAGTTGCATCCACTTTTGGAAATGTTAGGACTAACTCAGAGAGAAACTGATCACATTCAATCACTCAAAAGTATTCTATTTTGGGGGTGCCTGGGTGGCTCAGTGGGTTAAAGCCTTCTGCCTTCAGCTCAGGTCATGATCTCAGGGTCCTGGGATCGAGCCCCGCATCGGGCTCTCTGCTCAGCAGGAAGCCTGCTTCCCTCTTTCTCTCTGCCTGCTTGTGATCTCTGTCTGTCAAATAAATAAATAAAATCTTTAAAAAAAAGTATTCTAGGGGCGCCTGGGTGACTCAGTAGGTTAAAGCCTCTGCTTTCGGCTCAGGTCATGATCCCAGGGTCCTGGGATTGAGCCCCACATTGGGCTCTCTGCTCCGTGGAGAGCCTGCTTCCTCCTCTCTCTCCCTGCCTGCCTCTCTTGCCTACTTGTAATCTCTGACTGTCAAATAAATAAATAAAATCTTAAAAAAAAAAGTATTCTATTTTGTATCATGCTTCTGGAACACTGTATAATCAAAACTGGGTTTAGAAGTTCCACCTTGGGGCGTCTGGGTAGCTCATTCAGTTAAGCTTCTGACTCGATCTCGGCTCAGCTCAGGATCCCAGGGTTGTGGAATGGAGCCTGGAGTCCCACTCTGCGCTCAGCGGGGAGTCTGCTTCAGATTCTCTCCCCGCCCCTCCCCCACCCCATCCCACACCCTCTCAATTTAATTAATTAATTAAGTTCCACCTCAACATAAATCAGCCTTTCTGTAGATACTGTGGGCTCATACTTCTATAGAGATTTCCGGAAAGTGCTGATTTTTTTAAAAGGATTTTATTTATTTGACAGAGAGTACAAGAGAGCAAAAGTAGGGGGAAGCTGCAGAGGGAGAGGGAGAAGCAGGCTTCCCGCTGAGCAGGGAACCCAACGCAGGGCTCCATCCCAGAACCCTGAGCTCATGACCTGAGCCAAAGGCAGAGGCTTAACCCACTGAGCCACCCAGGCGTCCCTAGAAGGTGCTGAATTATGATAGCAACTGTAAGTAACTTGCCTTGATTTTTAAAAAATAATCTAACCTCATTAAGTAAAGACCATACAAAACTTCTGATGGCTATATTAATGATATGGGCAGTATGTGTTTGGTAAAAATAGGTGATAGATACACGTGGAAATGTCAGGAAACCATGAATCTTGACCAGAAAACTCTAAGAGAGAGGAGATAAGAAAAAAAAAATGTATTAGGATTGTTCAGTGGGTCTTTTGAAAAGGATTTTCATGGCTCTGTAAACAAGGGGCGTACGGCTGTGAAAAGGAAAGGGGAAAAAAAAATTTCCCAAATCACAAAAAAACCCTATGAGGAATGGCCGGCCCTCCAAATGAGCGGCCCGTTGATGCCCCCTGCTGGATCCCGGCGGCACTGCTGAGTCATGCCGGCATTTCAAGGGGGTTGATTCTTGTCCTCTGACCTTCTACAAATCCTCTAATCTCTTTAAAGCCCCAATCGGACTTCTTTCCTTCTTTCCTTCTTTAAAGGCCCGGGGCTGCCAACGGATGTTCATTGGATGCCAGTCCCGGTTCTATGAGCAAAAAGGACCTTCTGAAAACTGACTCTGTGCAAGGACTTGCTCCGGCATCCTCTGCAAAGCCTGCCCTGACCCCCCCCAGGCAGAGTTAGCCCCCCTCCTGCTGAGTCCTTCCCGGCCCTGGTCCCACCTGGCCCTGGGTGCTGGTGCATCTGCCCCCACCGTCAGCTCTGCAGCACGTGAGGACCCTGGGGGCACCTGCTTCCTGAGCCCGGAGTATAATAATGCTGGCACGGATGCCGGCAGGCTTCATTCAAGTGCCACAACTCATCTCATCCTCGCCACAGCCCAGCAAGTACCTAGAACCCTCCTTATTTCCCAGATGAGGAAACTAAAACAGAGAGGTGGAGTAAGTGTCCAGGGGCACCCAGGCAGGCAGTCTGGCTCCATCCTGTGCCCTTCACCGTTGTCTGCAGGCTCCGCGTATGAACTTGGCCCTGTGTTCACCTGTCACAGCGGGCCACCACACTGGGTTTGGGCACTGCTCTCCAGGCACTCAGTCCTCTCTTCCCCACTCTGCCCCATGTCCTGGGATGCTGGCCTCTGGGGACCGCATCCACAGGGCCCCTTACTCTGCAGCTTCGGTTTGGCTGTGGTCAGCGGGAGGTGCGCCCGCAGCCTGGGAAGGCAGGAGAAGGGCGAGAAGCAGTACTTCTTTTCTTGGTTTTCTCCCTGCTCGTGGCCAGAGGCTTGCTCAGTCCCTGCTGAGCCACAGTCCCTGCCAGGAAGCCCTTTGCAAGGCGTCAGCAACTCATGGGTTGCCTCGGCCATTCCCCCCCACCCCTTCAGGACGAGGGGGCAATGCCAGCCGCTGGGTGCTGTGTCATCCTGCACTGATTTCTCCTGACCGTCCTCGCACCCCTGTAAAGTGTGTTTGTATTCAGTTCTCCTGGGGGTGCCGTCCCCCTCCTGTCCGTACCCTGACCGGTCCCGCCTCCAACCCCTCCCCCGCCTGCTGAGCCCACCATTCAGTTTGTGGTTAAGGTTTTGTGTTTCCGGGTGTCCTTTGTGTGAAGGCCAACAGCTAGGAACCTTCCAGCCAATAATAACGACTGTTCATCATCATCCCTGTCCCAGGACGAGTAGCTTCTGCGGAGAGAAACAGACAAGGGAGTCGGGAAGAGCAAGCCAGGAGGGTAGAGAAGGGGGAAGGGGTGATGTGGTCCCAGGGACAGACTCTGCCGGGGTCCTAAGGATGACTTTCGAGAGGGCTGTCTAGTGCCCTGGTTACAGCGGGGCCCTGGAGGGATCGGAGCTTCATTGAGAAAAGGCGAACAGTGGGGTGCCGGGGTGGCTCGGTTGGTTGAGCTTTTGGCTCTTGGTTTTGGCTAGATCGTGATCTCAGGGTCAGGAGACCGAGCCCTTGCCGGGGCTCTGCACTCAGCGTGGTGTCTGCTTGAGTTTCTCTCTCCCTCTCCCTCCTCCCCCCAGCTCGCTCTTTCTGAAATAAATACATCCTAAAAGGAAAAAAAAAAAGGTGAACAGCAACAGGATGTGTTTGCTAAGGTTGTTACGAAGAGTAGATGCATAACACAAGCAGACTCCTGTGTTACGAGTAGACGTTGTTAGCTGCTCATGCGTTTCTGTTCCTAGTGCTTTGGGAGGCTGAGCGGAAACCTTTGGCTCTGTGATCGGGGAGCTCTGGGGGTGGGTCGTGGGGGGAAAGCAAGTACGGTCTGGAAACCAGGGAGCTCGGAAGTCAGGATGTCCTGGGTTCAGATCTTGTCCTATCAATTCATGGTTACATGACCATGGGCAGGTTTTACGTCAACTTGGTGTGTCTCAGAGTTCTCTTCCATGAAAGGAGGTGATTATGCCTACCGCACAGGCCTGCTCGGAGGGTCCAGTGAGAGCGGAATGGCGATCCCATAGGAGGCACTCAATTTTATTTTCTTCTTTTGAAATCAAGGTTTTAGATAGGTAGATACATGGATAGATGATAGATAGGTAGATATCATTATGAAGGAGAAAGAGATGGAGAGAGAGAAACAGATTCATTTTAAGGAAGTGGCTAATGCAACTGTGGACGTCATGGGTCAGAGCTCTAGATGGCCGGCCAGCAGGCTGGATGCCTGCACGGGTGTTTATGTTGTAGCCATTGGGCAGAATTTCTTTTTTGGGAAAACTCTTATGGCCCTCCACTGATTGGATGAGACCCACCTACAACAGGGACTCAAGCCAACTGACTATAAATATTAATTACATCTGCAAAAGACTTCCACGGCAACATCTACAACACTAGTGTTGTAAAACCAGTGTTTATCCACCCAGTTAGGCACCACAGCCTAGCCAAGTTGACAGAGTATAGTAACCAGCACAATGACCATTCACATTCCACACAGTGTCATCTTTTAAAGACCATAGGATAATGTAGCTCTATCATTTGGGGGGTGGGGTGAGTGTGGGTGAGTGTGTGTGTGTGTGTGTGTATTTTCTTTCTTTGCTTCTCCTTTAGGTCTTGAGTTCTCAAGAGAAAGAGAGTTAAAAATTGATTTCTTGGGAGACAAAGAAATTCCTGGGTATTACAGACTTGTGCTCCTCCAAAGTCACATTGGAACTGACAGAAACTTACTTCTCAGCATTTGTTTAATTTCTCTCATTAGGAAGAAGTTAACTTACAGATTAGGCATTTCACATTATACAATTTAACTTATTTAAGCTTAGTTAACTGACTTGCATTTATTAAATTAAAATATTCTCTTTGAGGGGGTGATCACGAATGGCAAAGGCGAGGAACACCACCTGGGACCCTTCTGTAGGCCTATTTTAACAGCGCTAGCCAGGAAAGGATGGGCGCGACCCAGAGTTCCCCATTGACTTGGTTGGCTTTGACCCTTTTTGCTGTTCCATCTTTAATTTCATGAATGACGAGAGGCGTTTGTGTTCTGTGATTTAGCCAGCCTTTAGAAAGATGTGGCCGTTCAGTTGTAGGAACTCAATGCTAAAATTAATTTCTGTTGAAATGTGTGGTGGTGTCGGGAGCCTGGGGCTCTCACCCATTACTCAAAGCTCCCCCCGCCGCGGCCACATCCTCGCTCATTCTGCCCAGAAGAACCGTATTACAGGCCTGATGAAACGAGTTCTGTTGATGATGATGACTTACAGCTAAATCCAGAGCCGGGACCTCTTCCTCCTAGGCCCCTGTCCTCTTCAAAATGCCATTTATTTCGAGAAACAGCTAGTTATTTCAGTTGCACGTCAAATGAGCTGCCAGACTTCTGCCTGAAATAAAACCACTTGTGTCTGGGGACCTTTGGGAGTTTCCTTTTCAACATGAGCTGCTTTAAAACAGCCAGGGGCAGGGAACGGGACAACGCAGAGCCTGGGCTCCTTCGTTGTGAAAGTGGTGATTACCACGTGCCAACCTGCCCCACTCCGGGAAAAGACCCAGGAAGAAAGGAAGTGCCACCAAATGTTGGGTCTTATTATAATGAGGCAAAAGCCCCAGTATTTTCCGCAAAGAGGTCATCACTAAGGAGAAACTGCACACACGCTTTTCCTCTCACGGTTCCCTCCCCCCGCCCAAGGTCGGCCTGACCACTTGGGCTCATCCTTCAGGTTTCCGCATAGTCACCTCCTCAGAGAAGCCCTCCTAGGTTTCCTATCTGTCTGAATCCCTGGTTACAATCTGTCCCTGCTCCCTTTAGTGGATTCATTCGTAACACTCCTCACAGTCTGTACATAGACATTTATTTCTGTGATTCTTGGTAAAATGTCTCTCTCCGCTCCTGGAATGAATGCTCCAGGAGGCCTGTTCCTCGTCTGTGTGTTCACAGCACGGGGCCTGGCACTTAGGAGGTGTTCAACAAATATTTATTAAAAAGTGAATTAACATGCCTGTTCCTCCTAAGATTCTCTTCCCCAAAACTTGAAGGAAAAATCTGGGATTGATTTTCCCTTCCTAATTTCCTCAGAAGGATCCTTGATTCTTAAAACAAAAACACAAAAGGAGGAAAGAACATTGAACTGTTCACACCGTGCTTAATCTTCTTAATAAAACTTCAGAGATGTGCTCAATGGAAAAATGACGCTCAAGAAACTGCCTTTGGAACAAAAATTAGCAAAAGTTGGGGCAGGGTTGACATAAGTCCCTCTCGTGAACAACAGTGACCTTGACCTACAGTGACCTGTCTCCCGAGACATGCCCACCCCTTTCCCGGGGCCCCTGAGGGGCCTGCCTGGGCATAGCGTGGCCTTCCTGAGCGGCTCTCCATGCTCTAGAATCCCACCTCCCTCCTGCCCCCTGGTCTTCCCTACTCTTCAGTAAAACTCCCACCTTGCGTCGCCTCCCTTGGGAGAATAAATTTGGCACCAGTTCAAAATTAAAAGAGGATACACGAATGCATTTTCCTGTGCTAATATATTTTCTCTTGGCAAGAGCATGGGCATTCAGCTCTGTGTGGTACTGGCTTCAGTACCAAGGAAAATGCAAAGGCTGATAACCACAGTTCTTGGCTGATACCCATTTCCAGGAAAAACGAAGAAAGAAAAGAAAAGGCAGAATACATATTGAAACAACTTCCCGCAATGAAAGATTTATAAATTCTGGATAAAATATTATAGATATCCTATAAATTGGTAGCTGACCAGAAAAGAAGGGAAATCCCCAGAGGTCCAAAAGAACCTAAAAAATGATTTCTCATCAGACATGAACTCAGATTTTTATTTCAAAAGGTATTCAGGAAACCCTAATTCTAAATTCATATCAATACCTAGAAATGAGGATGCCTGGGAGGCTCAGTCAGTTAAGTGTCTGCCTTCGGCTCAGGTCATGATCCCAGGATCCTAGGATCGAGCCCCACATCGGGCTCCCTGCTCAGCAGGGAGCCTGCTTCTCCCTCTGCCTCTTCTGCTCCCCCTGTTTGTGCTCACTCTCTCTCTCTCTCAAATGAATAAACAAAATCTTTTAAAAAATTATGTAGGGGCACCTGGGTGGCTCAGTGGGCTAAAGCCTCTGCCTTCGGCTCAGGTCATGATCCCAGGGTCCTGGGATTGAGCCCCGCATCGGGCTCTCTGCTCAGTGGGGAGCCTGCTTCCTCCTCTCTCTCTGCCTGCCTCTCTGCCTACTTGTGATCTCTGTCAAATGAATAAATGAAATCTTAAAAAATAAAAAATATAAATAAATAATTAAAAAATTATAAAAATATTAAAAATTACCTAGAAATGTCACCTCCTATTTGCAAGCAACTTACCCTCCAACTGGATGAACCAGGTCTTCCTCTAAGCTGGATAAAAAGTTCTTAGCTATGGCACTCAGAAGCACAAGACATTAAAGAAAAAAAAAAAGATAGATTGGACTTGACCAAAATTCAGAAGTTTTACATTCCCAAAGGCACCATTAAGAAAGTAAAAAGACAAATTGCAGACTGGGAAAAAATATTTGCAAATCATGTATTTCCTAAAGGACTTGCATCCAGAATAGGAATTATTATTATTATTATTATTTTTAATAGGCTCTATGCCCAACATGGGACTCAAACCCACAACCCTGAGATCAAGAGTCACATGCTCTACCAAATGAGCCAGCCAAGCACCCTAGAATAAGAATTGTTAAAACTCAATAATAAGAAGACAAATAACCCCATTAAAAAATGAGCAAATTATTTGAATAGTTATTTCACCCAAGATGGTAGAAGAGTAATCAATACGCACATACAAAGATGCGTAACGTCGTTAGTCAGCAGGAAAATGGAAATTTAAAACCACAATGAGATACATTTCACACCCACTAGGATGGCTATAATAAAAAATGCAGAAATCATTAAGCATTGGAAAGGATGTAGAAAAACCGGACCCCTCCTACATTGCTGATGGGAAGGGAAAACAGGATAGCCACTCTGGGAAGCAATCTGGCCATTTCTTAAAAAGGTTAAATATAAAATTGTCATGTAACCTAGCTGTTCTGCTCCTAGGATCTGTTTGAGAGAAATGAAAACATAGGCATTTACAAAGACTTGTATGTAAAGGTTTACAGCAGGATCGCTCACAATATTCCAAAAATCCTAATGTCCACTGACTGGTCATGTTGCCTACGTCTGAATACAGCGGTGTCCCACACGGTTCCATACGGCGAATCCTATCCAGCGTGGCTGAACCACAAAACCATTGCATTAAGTAAAAGAAGACAGATTCAAAAGGCCACATATTATACAGTGCCATCTGTGAGGCGTCCAGGAAAGGCAAAGCTGTGGAGACAGTGGATTAGTAGCTCCTTGGGCTCGGGAACTGCAAATGGACACAAGGAAATGTTCTTAAGCCGGATTGTGGTGATGAGCCCACCGCTTGTAGGTTCACTAAAAATCACTCAGTTGTACCCCGGAAGCAGGCGGATTGCATGGCTTATAAATTATACCTCATAATACCTCGATAAAGTTGTACTGGAAAACAATTAATGGGGGGTGCCTGGGTGGCTCAGTCGGTTAAGCGTCTGCCTGGGGCTCAGGTCATGATCCCAGGGTCCTGGGATCGAGCCCCGAGTTGGGCTCTCTGCTCAGCGAGAGTCTGCTTCTCCCTCTCCTTCTGCCCCTCCCCCTGCTCATGTTCTCTCTCCTCCTCTGTCCCTTTCACAAATAAATAAAGTCTTTTTTAAAAATTAATGGAAAATTTCAAGTTGTGGGTGTGTTTTTTTGATGTTGGTTCACTTTGTTTTGTAAAGTAGCAATGAAAGAACCGTGTGCGTGTGCGAAAAGATACACCAGGACAGCAAAATCAGGTGTAGAAAATATTGATCCAGAGAAAACAAAATTCAAGAAAAAAATCATTGCAAGTGACCAGGAGAGATATTTCACTCTCCATTAAAGGTACAGTGCACTGAGAAGATGTAATATTCATGAATTCACGAGTCTTTATGTCCCCAGAGCCCCGGCCTCAAATTACATACAGCAAACCCCAGCAAATACAAAAGGTGAAATGAACAGATAGGTGTTTGTGGTTATAGGGACACCCGAGCACATTGAGACATCAACAGATCACAGGGCATAAAGTAAGGATGAGAATATATGAAAACAAAATGAATTTGTATGTACATTTAAGCTTGAGTGTATGTTCAAACTTTGCACCTCCCAGAAATAACACAGTCTTTTTTTATTTTTTAAATTTAATTTTATTTATTTAAATTAATTAACATATAGTGTATTATTAATTTCTTGGTAGAGCTCAATGATTCATCAGTTGCATACAACACCCATTGCTCATTGTATCAGGTACCCTCCTTTTTTTTTTCTTTTTTCTTTTCTAGAAACAGACAGAGAGAGGGAGAGAACGCAAGCAGGGGGAGAGGCAGGCAGAGAGAGAAGTGGGCTCCTCACTGAGCAAGGAGCCTGATGTGGGATTCGATCCCAGGACCCTGGGATCACGACCTGAGCCGAAGGCAGATGCTTAACCAGCTGAGCCACCCAGGTGCCCCCTCAGGTACCCTCCTTTATGCCCATCACCCAGTTACCCCATCCCTGTATCCCCCCAGCAACCCTTAGTTTATGTCCTATAGTTAAGAGTCTCTTATGGTTTGCTTTTTTCCCTCCCTTCCCTTATGCTCCTCTGTTTTGTTTCTTAAATTCCACATATGAGTGAAATCATATAATTGTCTTTCTCTGATTGACTTATTTCGCTCAGCTTAATACCCTCTAGTTCCATCCACGTTGCTGCAAATGGCAAGATTTCATTTCTTTTGGTCGCTGCATAGTATTCCATTGTGTATATATACCACATCTTCTTTATCCATTCCTCTGTCAATGGACATCTGGGCTCTCCCCACAGTTTGGCTTTTAAAAAAAATTAACATATAATGTATTATTTGTCCCAGGGGTACAGGTCCGTGAATCATCAGTCTTACGCAATTCACAGCACTCACCATAGCACATGCCCTCCCCAATGCCCATCCTGCAGCCACCCCATCCCTCCCACCCCCTCCACTCCAGCAACCCTGTTTGTTTCCTGAGACCAAGATTCCCCCGAAGTTTGTCTCCCTCTCTAGTTTTGTCTTGTTTCATTTTCCCCTCCCTTCCCCTATGATCCTCTGTCTTGATTCTCAAATTCTTCATATCAGTGAGATCATATGATAATTGTCTTTCTCTGATGGACTTATCTTGCTTAGCATAATACCCTCTAGTTCCATCCATGTCATCGCAAATGACAAGGTTTCATTTTTTGATGGCTGCATAGTATTCCATGGTATATATGTGTGTGTGTATCTCACATCTTCTTTATCCACACAGTTTGGCTGTTGTGGATATTGTTTCTATAAACACTGGGGTGCTGTTGCCCCTTGGAGATCACTACATTTGTATCTTTCGGGTAAATACCTAGTAGAGCACAGTATTTTTTTTTTTTTAAGATTTTATTTATTTATTTATTTATTTATTTGACAGACAGAGATTACAAGTAGGCAGAGAGGCAGGGAGAGAGAGGAGGAAGCAGGCTCCCCGCTGAGCAGAGAGCCCGATGCGGGGCTCGATCCCAGGACCCTGAGATCATGACCTGAGCCGAAAGCAGAGGCTTTAACCCACTGAGCCACCCAGGCGCCCCTAGAGCACAGTATTTTTAAATAACAGTAGAACATGCTCCCAAATTGATCATGTATTAAGTCGCACAGAAAAGCTTAATAAATTCTAAATATGAGAATTTGTTTTTAGGAAAACCAAATCACATTCCTTTTGCTGTCGCCAGAAAGCTTACAGCATTCATTTTAAAAACCTGTTTCCGCGGTTTTGATTTGCCAAGGAGATTCAGCACTTGTGGGTGTGGTTCCATTTACTTCCCACTTTCTGGGTTAAGCCACTGCCTTTGGCTCAGGTCATGATCCCAGGGTCCTGGGATCGAGTTCCACATTGGGCTCCTTGCTCGGGGGGGAGCCTGCTTCTCTCTCTCTCTGCCTCTACCTGCCACTCTACCTGCTTGTGCGCGCTCTCTCTCTCTGAAAAATAAAACAACAACAACAACAACAAATTTTGAAATGGGTCTTAAGAGACTCAGTCGGTTAAGCATCTGTCCTAAGCTCAGGTCATGATCCTAGGCTCCCTGCTGAGCAGAGAGCCTGATTACATGGGGCTCTCCGCTCAGCAGGGAGCCTTCTTCTCCCTCTCCTTTTTTTTTTTAAATTTTATTTATTTATTTGACAGAGAGATCACAAGTACACAGAGAGGCAGGCAGAGAGAGGAGGAAGCAGGCTCCCCACTGAGCGGAGAGCCCGATGTGGGGCTCAATCCCAGGACCCTGAGATCATGACCTGAGCCGAAGGCAGAGGCTTAACCCACTGAGCCACCCAGGGGCCCCCTCCCTCTCCTTCTGCCTGCACTCTGCTTACTTGTGCTCTGTGTGTGTCAAATGAATAAGTAAAATCTTAAAAAAAAAACAAACAAAACTCAATATATGCCTTGCTTCCCCTTTCTTTATTTTTCTTAGATTTTTATTTTGCCTTATTCTCATTGATTTAAAGATTTTATTTATTTAGAGAGAGGCGAGAGGCAGAGGGAGAGGGAGAGAATCTCAAGCAGGCTTGGGGCAAAACCCAACTCGGGGCTCAATCTCACAATGCCGAGATCACTACCCCAGTGGAAATCAACAGTCAGATGCTCAACCCACTGAGCCACCCAGGCGCCCTTTCCCACCGATTTAAAGAAAGAGCTTCCCCCCCGCCCCCGCCATCTTCCCTGGGTACCTCTGCGTCGTTCATTGTAAGTGTTTACTTCCCTTGCTCTTACTTATTTTGATTGTGATTGACAGGTAACATTCTATTAGTTTCAGGTGTACAACAGAACAGTTCGATATTTGCATATACTGTGAACTGTGAGGTGATCACCACTGAGCCTAGTTATCATCTGTCCCCGCACATAACTACATTTTCTCCCCCAGCTTTAAAAATAATAATAATAAAAAACAACCCTAAGGCTTATCTCCTTCTTGTCCCATGTACCCTGTGCCTACCCCGGGAAGCTCAGTACCAGTCCAGTTCAGTCTAAGTAAGTGACAGTTATCCTGGTGACCCTTCCTCCTTGCCTCTCCCACACTCCCTGCCTTAGCCATTTTCTCTAGGTAGAAAGGGGCCATCCCAGCTGGTTTCTCCTCCTTTGCTCCCTGGTTCTTCCCTGTTAATCACGTACCAGGCCCCCCGTGTGAGGCTCCGTGGTGCGTAAAACCCACGTGGCACTTCCGGCCAAGGTAACAAAATGCAATACCAGTTTGCAGGTAGGAAGGTTGGAGCTGCCCATCAGCGGGGGGTTCTTGCTGTCTTCTTCTGGATTCCTTGACCAGAGCTCTGTGATCTCTTTCTCTCTCTGTGCTGGATAGGATCCTCCCCCAATGTGTCCTTCAAGCGTCCTTCTATCATCTGTTTTCCCTAGTGTCCTATGGGCTGCTTTCTCAGTCTGATGAATTATGCCCTAACTCCTCTGCTTCCCTCAACCGGCCTCGATTTCACGGAAAACAAAGATGGGTAAAAGTGGTCAAAGCTACAAACTTCCACTCATAACACAAGTAAGCCTGGGGATGTCCTGTGTAGCATGGTGACCACAGTTAATAATACCTATTTTATATTTGAAAGTTGCTATGGGAGTAGATCTTAATAAAAGTTCCCATCACAATAAAAAATTGTAGCAGTGTGTGGCGATGGACGTTCACCAGACATATGGTGGGGACCATTTTGCAATGTGGACGAACTTGGAACCTTTCCGGCTCACAGCTAAAACAAATGCTTTTGTCAATTATATCACGATGAGAAAATTAAATTTTAAGGTCTGAAAAAAGAAATCCTAGGCTAATGCTAACCTTAGCTTTCAGCGTCTGCTACGGAATGATGAAGTGGGCGAGGCAATTTCCCTTTTAAAGCAGTTGCAGAACAGACATTTTGATGTCCCTGATGGGTCACCGGTTGGGACACCTCCCCCGAGAGGTTACCTGCAGCAAGAAGAAATCCTCTCTGCATTCTGGTTCCCAGAAAGGTTGTTGCCTTTGTTCCATCCCTGAAGTGGCCCCTGGATGCACGGCCTGGGGATTCCAGCGGGCTGAAGGCGAGCAAACCTTCTTGGAGAGCAGCACGTTCATTGACCTAGCACAGTGCCTTCCTGCCCCAGTACACTGGGACTTGAACCTTCAGGAATGAAACATGGAGATACTGACTATGCAATTTGCAGAACCACCTAGGTTGTTTGCAGTAGACCTTTCCTTCCCCACAAAGAGTTAAACTTAGCAAAAACAAACTATCGTTGACGGGAGGGGTCAAGAGGTAGCCTTTTGGAGTTCTATAAGTAGCGTGTCGCTTCACCTGGATGGCTGTCATCTCAGTATATACAATGTAAACTGCATGAAGGGGAACACTTAGGATTCCTGCAGTTTGTTTCTTCCGCTTCCATCTGAAAATTTTAAAGTAGAGATGGATAGTGGGGATTTTGCACACCTCAGAGATGGTTAAAATGGTACTTTTACGTAAGTGCTACCACAATAAAAATAATGCACTTATGTCATCTGGTACAGGTCCCTCCCATATATTAAAAGATGTTAATCAAACTTAATGATGGCAAAGCTGTCCTTATGAGTAGATGGAAAACCACCTCTCTGCCTGGGAAATTTGCCTTGGCTCTGCATTTGTTTTCCCAAGTTCCATCCTTCCCAAGGTCGATCATCTCTCCCAGAAAGTGGACTTGTATCTGTGGGTGAGACTCCTGTACGGGCCTCCTCGTGACCCTGACCTGACCCAGCCCTCACACTCTCCCCTGCTTGCATGGACTTCCAGGGTTGAGGGAAGCTGAACAAAGACCTAGGGTTCAAGGGGAGGGCAGGGTGCAGAGCAGGGCAGAGAGAGGAGGGGAGAGGCCCAGCCAGTATCTCTGCTCTTCTCCTATCTCTGGCTTCCCCTCTTCCCTCCCACCAGCCCGAGACAGGAGGCCCATTGCAGACTTTTAGGCAGCAAAGAGACCCTAGGTCATTAAATTCTACCTCTTTCTTTTTATTTCATTTCTATTATTTCATGAGGCAAACAAAGCACAGAGGGGGGAAGGGGCTTTTGTAAGGTCACCCAGCAGTTGGAGGCTGAGCCAGTACTGAGGTTTAGCTTGGTGCCTATTTTTATGCAGGACCTGCACTTGCCTTTAGCTCAGGTCATGAACCCAGGGTCCTGGGATCAAGCCCGACATTGGGCTCCCTGCTCAGCAGGGGAGCCTGCTTCTCCCTCTCCCTGCTCATACACTCTTACTCTCTCTTTGAACTAAATAAATCTTTTAAAAAAATCCGTTCATTCATTCAACAAACATGAATGAGCTACTAGGGCATCTCAGGTTCTGGGCTAGCAGGTGGAGATACAGCTGTGAGTAAGACCAAACAAAAACATGGAAAAGAATCTCATCATATACTTCACACCCCTGGTTTCTGAGGACCAGCTCAAAGCCAGCTCCCCTGACACCAGTCACAACTCCTTGATGAACAGGACTCTTCCCCTCCTTTCCTCCCTGATTTTCTACAGCATTTTTCTCATCTGCTACTGTTAATGACCTACCCCTTTGTCTTGTTTGCTTTGGCAAACAAGAGTGCTCAGGGCAGATCTCCCTAATTAAGCTGCTTTCATGGTTCACACTGTTCACCTTAAAAAATAAACTGTCAGTTATTCTACCAGCAAAACCAAGTTTATTCAGGAATAGCAGAGAATGGCATTCAGCACGCACAAGCGAGGCGAAAACAATAAGCAAGTGGGAGAATAAAGGAGAGCAATACTTTTTTATAAAGGGTAGGGGGAAGTTGGGAGGGGCTGTGATAAGCAAAACATCCATTGGAGTAAACTGGCAGTTCCAAGTATAGTGGCTTCTCATTGGCCGGGTTGTGACTGTCTCTCATTGGCTGGGCTGTTCCTGGGCAAGGAGAAAATCTTCCTTCCTCCTGCCAGAGAGTCAAGGATAGGCCTCTTCCTGCTCGGGTTGCAAGGTACCGTCTCCTGCTACTGGCGTCTGGAAGTGGTAGGGCACCAGAGCTCTCCTTTCTGGCTTCCCTACTCCATTTTATTTTGTTTTATTTTTAATGTTTTTAAGTTTTATTTATTCATTTGAGAGAGTGAGAGACTGAGAACACAAGCATGTGGGGGGAGGGGCAGAGGGAGAGGGGGAGAGAATCCCAAGCAGAGCCCCTTGCAGGGCCCTATCTCCAGACCCTGAGATCACAGCGTGGGCTGAAGTCAAGAGTTGGTTTCTTGGGGCACCTGGGTGGCTCAGTGGGTTAAAGCCTCTGCTTTCGGCTCAGATCATGATCCCAGGGTCCTGGGATCGAGCCCCACATCGGGCTCTCTGCTCTGCGGAGAGCCTGCTTCCTCCTCTCTCTCCCTGCCTGCCTCTCTTGCCTACTTGTGATCTCTGTCTGGCAAATAAATAAATAAAATCTTTTAAAAAAAAAAAAGAGTTGGTTTCTTAACTGATTGCACCATTCTGGTACTCCCCAACGTCCATTTTGCCTGAGGTTTCCCTTCATTAATTTTCCCAGCACACTTGTCCTCCATAGGCCTGGGACCCAGAAACATCCCGCCCCCCCCATTCCCATGACCCACTTGTTCCCTGTGCCCCTTATGAGGGACAACGGAGGAGCCGCTGGTTCTTTCTTAACATGGTCAAGAATGTGAGCCTGGGTCCACCCCTGATGACATTCTCTCTCTCGCTCTCTCTCTCTCTCTTTTTTTTTTTTGATTGGGCAAGCCACTTCACCTCCACAGACCTCGGGTTTCTCACTTACAATGTGGAGATAATGACAGGACCTAGGTCAAAAGCCCTGGTGATAATTCAGTGAATTAACAGAGAAAGCATTGATCAGTGTTGGACATGAGGAAAGCTCTATGCAATTTTTGTTAATTGGTGCTTAATTTCCCTTCACTTCATTTCTGGAGTGGACCCTAGGCTTGCATGCATCTGTTCTTTTATCCTCCTGTTGGGCTGAAATAGTCCTCCCTGCCTGCCTTGTATGAGTCCTCTCCTCCCCAGACTTGATACACTTTCTCCATACACGTCCAGCCGAACACTGTAATTTATGTGGCTGTCTCTCCTGGTAATCCTGAGCTCTGGCAAAAGAGGGTCTAGGTCGTGTTCCTCCTTTAACCGACCAGCCAGGCAGGGCCTGCTGAGAGGAGGGGAACCTGAAGGGTAAGGACAGGTCCATCATTTGAGACCAAGCCTGCTGTCCACAAAAGACTTGGAATATACTTCCAAATGTGTTATCCCATTTTGAACTGTTGTCTTAAGAAAAAAAAAAAAAAATCATTCTGGGAGCCCCCAAAACAAATGGAAGCCCATAGCAGGGATTCACACTCTTTTTAGGTAACAGGACCAGATAGAAAATATTTTAAGGTTTGTGAGTCCTACAGGCTCTGTTGGAGCTCCTGGGCCCTGCCCTCCTATCTTAAAGCAGCTATAGACCGCACATAGAGGAGCAGGTACAATTATGTTCCTATGAAAAACATTATTTAAAGGCACCAAAATTTGAATTTCCTATAATTTCCCATGTCATAAAAATTCAACTTTTCATTTTCTTTCAGCCATTTAAAAATGTAGAAACCATGCTTCTCCCACAGGCTCTAGCAAACATACAGTCATCAGAATTTGGACTACAGAGACAGAGCTGATGATACAAAAGTGGTTTTCTCGGGGAGGGTGGGCAGGGCACCTGGGTGGCTCATTTGGTTAAGTGTCTGCCTTCAGCTCAGGTCATGATCTTGGGGTCCTGGGATTGAACCTCAGGGAGCACTGGTGCTCTCTTTCTCTCAAGTAAGTAAATAAAATCTTAAAAAAAAAAAAAGTTGTTTTTTTTTTTTTCCCCTATTCCTAAGAGGACCTGGGGAAATGGTGTTTCCCAGGACCTATAAAACTTGGGTTGCCATTGGGACGCCTGGGTGGCTCAGTTGGTTGGACGACTGCCTTCGGCTCAGGTCACGATCCCGGAGACCCGGGATCGAGTCCCGCATCGGGCTCCCAGCTCCGCGGGGAGTCTGCTTCTCCCTCTGACCTTCTCCTCGCTCATGCTCTCTCACTGCCTTTCTCTCAAATAAATAAATAAAATCTTAAAAAAAAAAAAAACAACTTGGGTTGCCATATTTGGCAAATAAAAAATACAGAACACCCAGTTGAGTTTGAGTTTCAGATCAACAAGGAAAAATAGTTTTTAGTGTATTATGTCCCATGCAATATTTATATATTTTATCTGGCACCCCTACTTCAGAGAGTATCGGTCGTATTCACTAAGTATAAGGCTACCAATCCTACGCTCTACTCCTCCACCTACCGCCTCCAATGCCACGGTGCTGGTGTCTACCACAACAGCTGATTATGCCTATTCCCATATGGAGACCCCCTTCGAGTTCACAGTGTATGTAAGACCCCCTCCACACCAGTGCATGTCTACAAGATGGCAGTCACGTGGGGCAGACATACCGGCTTGCAGATGGCGCCTGCCTTGTGGTTGCGAATCTGGCTATGGGCTGGCAGATCCCCAACCAATGACCTTCCCCTTGGCATCTCCCGGAAGAGGAATAGGGGATTTCACTTTGCAGGCTGGAGTATGTCCACGCATGGTGCTCTGGGATTATTTCCTTGTTGTTTTTCTCAGCTTTTATGGATATTTTTAAGTAGTAATAACTAAAAAAATATTCCACCCTTGTCTCAAAAAGTTTCCTCGAAGCAAAGAAAGGCTTTGTGTTCCTCCTGAGTCTATGTCTATATCTGTATCCCGAGACGGAATGCATCCATTAGGAATGGCCATCCAAGGAAGGCAATGAGGAATGATGCGGGCAAGGGAAGTGGGCACCCCACGGATGAACATTTCAAGGTCAAGTTGGAGTCTTGCCTGAATGTCCCCATCTTGAGGCGTTCCCATTTCCCCCTTTGGAAGATGTAATTCGAGTTTGTATCAATTTACCATCCCTTCATGACTTGGTTCATGAGTCCAAAAACTGCTCCCCTGAAAGCTTGCTTCTTCCAAGAAGCCTCCCAGGCCCCCTCCAGTCTTCAGGGTTTTCTCTTTGAAACTCCTTTGTGCTTAATGTCACCGTTTGTTGGGGATGAATCCTGCACTAACTCAAGACATTGCTTGAACTAAACTGTTACTGACATTTTCCTTGCTGAGATATTTCACACGTTTGTCTTGTTTTCTGAGCACCAGGAACATGTTCTAGAGTGTTCCCGAAGTCACGTTTGGTTAGGGGTGCCAACTCGGACAATGAAAAATTAATTTCAATGAAAAATTTTCAATGAGGGACGCCTGGATGGCTCAGTTGGTTAAGCGGCTGCCTTCGGCTCAGGTCATGATCCCAGCATCCTGGTATCGAGCCTGCTTCTCCCTCTGCCTCTGCCTGCCACTCTGTCTGCCTGTGCTTGCTCGCTCTCTCTCCCTCTCTCTCTGACAAATAAATAAATTTAAAAAAATTTTTTTACATGAAAAATGACAGGAATCAACTTGAAGCAATATTCATCGATAGTAGTATAGAAATGTATAAATAGTTCTTTCTTGTTATAGTTGCAGGTAGTTTTTCTTGTTTTTTTTTTTTAAAGATTTTATTTGTTTGTTTGTTTGTTTGTTTATTGGCAGGGGAGGGGCAGAAGGAGAGAGAGAATCTGAAGCCGGCTCTGCACTGAGTGCAGAGCCCCACATAGGACTTGATCCTACAACCCTGAGATCACGACCTGAGTGGAAGTCAAGAGCCAGGCAAAACCGAATGAGCCATGCAGACTCCCCTACAGGTATAAATTCTTTTTAAATAATTTATGCCAATAATTGTAATGGTTAGGGTTAGCCATCCTCACTCTCTGGCTTCTTGACCCATCATTTTTTTCTTCCGGGATTAGACTAATTTTTGTTTTTATAATGTATCTCTAAAACTTGGTGTAGTTTTCTTGCTATTTGTTGGGAAAGTGGAAACCTGACAAGGCCTTCTTTGGGGGGGAAAAAAAGCTCGCTGAGGCACATTATAACTGATATATGTGTCTACTAAAGGTTTCAATTTTTAAACTTGGAATCAGCCACAAAATATTCATTTTACTATTCTCAGCACTTCTGCCTCAGGTGAATGGCCCACGGTAAAAACCCAGGCATACTTACATTGTTATTTATCTTGGCAGTATTAGTCCTGTGAAACTCTCTGTTTGCCTTCTTTTTATTTTGTTAGCAAACTCAGAAATCGGCAAGATAGTGGCTATTGAACCCGATGGGAGATGTATGGGAGCCCCTCTGTTGGTATACATTTTAACTTCCAATTCATTTGAAATTCTTAAATGAAATGTTATTTCAGGTTTTGTGTTCACTGTTTCCTCTAGTCTTTTAACACTATCACGGCAGAAGACGCGGGAAAGCCTTGCGAGAGCCTCAGTTTACCAGAGCATTAGCTGTACGAGGAAGTACTTACATAAACAGACAGTAATTTCAGGGGGATTGCTAAAATTAAAAAGCGGACACCTCTGTTTTTAAATGGTTAGTTAAAATAAGGCTTTTGTAAGTTAAACCCTAGAAGAGGAATTTGAATGTGTTTGCTCTTTACAAATCTCAAACATTAAACTCGTATGTTATTTATTCTTTCTCCACCTAATTAAACTTTGTAAAATAAATTTTTCTGAGACTAACATTTTACTTTTCTTATTAAGGTTTTTTTTTAAGTTTTTATTTAAATTCCAGTTAGTAAACACACAGTGTAATATTACTTTTGGGTGTAGAATTTAATGATTCAACGGTTCTATACATTACCCCATGCTCATTATAATAAGCGTACTCTTTAATCCCTGTCTCAAATAAATATATATATATATATATTTAAAATTTTATTTATTTATTCGACAGAGGGAGAGAGGCATCACAATCAGGCAGACAGGCAAGCAGAGAGAGAGAGGGGGAAGCAGGCTCCCCGCCAAGCAGAGAGCTCAATGCGGGGCTCCATCCCCAGACCCCGAGATCATGACCCGAGCCGAAGGCAGAGGCTTAACCTACTGAGCCACCCAGGCGCCCCATCAAATAAATATATTTTTTAAAGATTTATTTATTGGGACACTGGGTGGCTTGGTCAGTTAAGTGTCTGCCTTTGGTTCAGGTCATGATCTCAAGATCCTGGGATCGAGTTCCACTTCCGGCTCCTTGCTCAGTGGGCAGCCTACTTCTCCCTCTGCCTGTGGCTCCCCACTGAGCAAGGAGCCCAATGTGGGGACTCATCTGCTTATGTTCTCTCACACTCTCTCTCTGGCAAATAAATAAATAAAATCTTTAAAAATATATAAACATTTATTTATTCCAGAGAGAGAGCATGAGAGAGCATGTGGAGGAGTGGGGGGAGGGGCACAGGGAGAGCATCTCCAGCAGACTGGAGCTGAGCAGGAATCCAGGGAGGAGAGCCTTGACCCCAGGACCCTGAGATCATGACCTTGAGCAGAAACCAGGAGTCCGCGCCTAACCAACTGAGCCCGCCCGTGCCCCTACAGTAAGTATTCTTAACAGATTGTCTTCTTGAAATTTTAAGCAGTTGATCCTACAAAAAAACGTATGATGGCAAACCATTTCTTTTTCCTTAGGTTAATATAAAAGTGTCAGTATGGTGCTGACAATCTCAGAACAGCAGTTAATACTGAAGTGTCAACTACTATTATCTTCAGAATACATTTTTTACTTTCTCTGGAGGCCAAGTGCGCTTTCTCCGGATCACTTCATTTAACTTTCAGGTCCAGTGATTTTTCTTTTTTCTAGATAACTTAAGGTTTCCCTTTATATATCATAATGCTTACATTTTAACAATTCTTCCTGGGAAAAATTACGAAATATTTATCCTTTTCTTAAAGGGTAAGGAATAGAACCTGATTTAAACTCCTGTTGCTAACTCATGGGGGGCGTTACTTGTGAAAATCAATCATTGCACAGCCTTAGAAACAGGGATGACCCTGGGGTCCCCTGGAGGCAATAAGCATCTGCCTTGAGTGACACAGAGCCCTGCCTCCCTGGGTGCTGACTCCTCCCACTCATGACTCCTCCCACACATGCCACTCAGCCTGCTTGATGCTTTTGATGGGCCACCTTACTGTGTCCTTCAGTCTCCCTCAGGGCCTGAGACTGGCCCCAAGTGCTCAGATAATGTGGGGACAGTATGCTTTGTGATTGATGTTTGCTACTCAGAGTTTCTGTCCCTCATCTCCAAGTCCCAGGCTAGGCTCCTAATTACTGACCTTGCTGGAAACAGCTTACTCAGGAAGAATGAGCCAACTACTCAGATCCTAGAACCTGCCTCAGTTCCCCTCACCTTCCACTGGTGGCTCAAGATTCCTCCTACAGGATTCTGAAACAACTCCTCACACTAAGATCGTGCTTAATCTCTTGCACGCATGGACCGAAGCCCTTCACATATGTTTGTAATTGCATTATGACAATTCTCAGGTCCTTTCCAATTTCCAGATAAAGAAAGGGAGGCCTGGAAGGGGTGAGTGACTTGCCCAGGACCAGTACGTCACTGGTAAGTGGCAAAGCCGGACCTCTAACACAGGCAGCCCGTGTCCCTCTACCCCACACTCTGCAGGGCACTGACTGCCGTCCTTCCGCCTCCATCTGTGTGTGGCAGGCATGGAGCTGGGCATCTTACAGATAACTCTGATCCCTCCGATATTGTCCTCTCCTCATAAGGACCAGAGAGGTTAAGTGGCTTGTTCAAATCACCCAGCAATTGGCAGACCTACCACTTTCATTCCTCAAACACCTCAAGGACGAAAACCTTTATCCTTCTCCATTTGCCTATAGGATAGAAGCCAAATTCCTCACTGGCAGGCAAGGTGCCACCCTATCTTTCCAACCTTATCTCCTGCTGGGCTCCAGCTTGACTCCTCTGTTCCAGACTGGCAGGCCTGGGTCCTCTCCCCCAAGCCACAGGATCACTCCCAATGTCCAGCCTTCCATCAGTCGTTCGTTCCCATGACCTAGAAGGTCCTGTTTTCCCCTTTGTGCCTGCTCAGATCCTGCAAGACTGTGGCCATAGACTCTTCCTCCTGCATGCAGGGCCTGAGGCTCTACCGTGCTCCCTCCTCCCTAAATTCCTACTGCTCATACCGCCTGCCATTGCCCCCGCACAGCTGTACACTGAATCGCTAGTTCAGGCCAGTGAGCTCAGGGCTTCACACTTGACCCTAGTATGTAGTTTTGTGTGGAGGGTCAGAAGCACCAGAGAATTTTCCCCATGACCTGTGGCACCAAGACCCAGGACTAGGACTGCTTTCCATGGACAAAATGCAAAGTAGATGGAATTTATCATTGATGTTTTCTAATAAAGCTCCCCACCCCCCACACTAAATTATACTAACATGTGGAAGGTTATATGTATATGTATCCTGCTTTCTCCCACTCATTTTTTCTTTCCAGTATGGAAATAATAATAATGATGACAACAGACTTGTTACTGGGTGTCAGATACTTTTCTAAGCACTTGATAAGTATTAACTGATTTAGTCTTTCTAACAATCCTTTGAGGCAGATATTATTACTGTCCTCCTACTACAGATGAACGTCCTGAGTCACAGAGAGGTGAAGAAATTGTCTAAGCTCACAAAGCTGGGATTCAAAGCCAGGCATTTAAATATGGTACTATACTGACTCACTAATAAATTAATGTATTTGGTTTTTTACTGATGGTGAAAGTAATGCCTGCCAAATGTTTTTAAAAATTAGATAGTAAGTATAAGCACCACAGAACTATGACAACTGGAAAGCACAACATGTAATAATTTTTTGTATAAGGAGCTTGGTTTCCGAATTCTGGTGCTGAGAATGCTGGAAAGCTGAGGCTGACCACAGGGCTGAGGCTGGGCGGACTCGGCCCAACCCGGATGTCAGCTCTTCCCACACAGCCATGGGGGGAGAGACCGAAAAGGGGGTGCCAGAACTTGGATCAACTTTGCAAAAATATAAAATAAAAAACAAAGTATAAGGAGATTATCCTTCATAATCCGGTAACCCAGAGAGAGCTAAATAGCCTATCCAGCTATAAACCCACATTAGTTCTTATTTCAGAAATGGAATCAGATTGTATATCATGGTGCTTTTTTGTTTATTTGCTTGTTTGTTGAGGCAAAATTTTTAAAAATTTTATTCATTTGAGGGAGAGAGAGAAAGAGATGTGTGAGCAGAGAGAGGGGCAGAGGGAGAAGCAGAGTCCCTGGTGAGCAGGGAGCCCAAAGCAGGGCTCAATCCCAGGACCCTGGGATCATGACCTGAGCCAAAGGCAGATGCTTAATGGAGTCACTCAGACGTCCCAAGGCATAATTTATATACCATTAAATTCTCTTACCAATAATTTTAATAAATTTGCAGAATTTTGCAACCATGACCACAATACAATTTTAGACCATGGCATCACCCCCAGAAAGACCCCATATACCCAAACTGCATTTCCTCTCGATTCCTAGCCAGGCCCTGGCAATCTTCTCTGTAATGATTTCCCTCTCCTGGGCATTTGATATAAATGGGAACGTACAATATTATGAATTTGGCTTCTTTTCCTTGGCGTAGCGTTTTCAAGTTTCATTCTTGCTATGAATGTAGCCCTAGCTCATCCCTTTTGATGACTGGAGAGTCCGTGGTATGTATATGCCATATTTTGTATATACATGCATACATACATTCATTCAAGCGTTGATGAATTATTTCGCGTGGGTGATGCTGCCATGGATATTCATGTCCAAGTGCTTGTGTGGACATATGCTTTCATTTCTCTGGGGTGGCTATGTAGGAGTGAATTGTTTAGTTGTATGGTAAAGTTTTCCCAAGTTGCTGTGTTATTTTACATTCCCACCGGCCGTAGCTGAGAATTCTAGTGTCTCTACATCCTAGCCAATACTTTCCACTTGTCTCTGTCTTTGATCACAGCCATCCTCGTGGCTGTACTGTGATTCTTCACTGTGGCTCGGACTTAACATTTTCCTAATGGTTGATGATAGCAACCATCTTCCCATGCGCCGTTCGAGTATTTTCTTCGGTGAAATGTCCATTCAGAATGTTGCCCATTGTTTTGGTTGTTGTCTGTTTTTTTATTAAATCACAAGAGTTTTAATATATTCTAGATACAAGTCCTTTATCAGCTATATGATTTCCAAAGATTTTCTCCCAATCCGTGGCTTTTCAGTTTCTTAGTGCTATCCTTAGAAGCACGAAGGTTTTGCATTTTGATAATGCCAGTCTGTCATTTTTTGCTCTTAATGCTTGTGCTTTGCTGTCATATCTGAGAGGTCTTTGCCCAACCCTGCTAAGTTTTGGAACAGACTTCCCTCTGCCCCCAGCCCACTCATCAGCATGTCTTGGCCATCTGTCCAACTCAGTGCATAAAGAACTGCATCATCAGAAACCAGAGCTCTGAATGGGGGGCAGTGAAGAAAGGAGAGAATAGGGCCAGACTGCTCAAAATATCCAGAACCACTCTGCTTGTCCCTGAGGGCTCCTGACTTCTCTTTTGGATCATCTTGTGCCTGATACTTCCTCTGTGGTTTGCGAATAAAACTTTATTAGGCTATTAACTTTGTCACATTTTATGTTTTTGTACCTTCATAGGTCACACAGCTTCCTAGCCCCAAATTGTCTGTAGCCTTAAATCTCTCCATCACAGATTCTAGTGATGGGAGGCCCCTAAGAAACACATGCTCCCCTATAATTTGGGACTCGACAGCTGCTACTTCCAGCATTTACTTCGTTCCTTCGGAATAATTCAGCACTAGCTAATGTATTGAAGTATAAATATATGGAAAAGGATCATTGGTAGATAACTGCAATTGGCAGGTGTGTTTCAGTGGAAGATTTAGGAGTTTTGCTCAACAAAATAGTAGTTATCATTTAACAGATTCCAGAATGAGATAAATGGTTGCATCCTGGCTTCCGTCCAGAGTAGAGCTTCACTGGGCTTGGTGGTAAGGATACGAGGTATTGTGTAAAGCTAGAAGCTTCTTTAGGAAATAATTTTCAGCCAGAGAATACTAATGGAGAAAATGCAGGCTCAGGGAAAAAGCCTGTGAGGGGGGCTTCAGAATAAGAATGCAAAGAGTAGGTCGGAGGATTTCAGAGCTCAGTGAAATGCCAGTAACCACCTCGATGAGAAGCCAAGCGGGGTGGCCTCCATCCTTTGTGGACCTAACCCCTCTGGATGGAGGCATGGCATCTGGAACCCGAGAGCTAATACTGGGGAAAAGCAGGGAGAGTCAGGGAGAGATGTTAGGGCAGCCCCCTGGCTGGACAAGGGCCATGGCGAGGTTAGGGAAGTGGCACTGAACAAAACAGATAAAGGGCCAACAGTGAGCGCTTCCAAGCTTGTTGGAAACTCTGTGAGGCTGAGAAAGGCCGGGGGTTGGGGGGGGGATCACTGAAGTCCTTTAAAACACAGCCTTGGGTCTTTAACTTTTGCTTTTCACAAGGCAAACAACGCCAGGCCGTTGCAGGGGCCAGCTGCTGTTTTATGTGGAATATACTGAAGATTAAGAAACAGGGAGCCCCTTTGGAAGCTACTGCAGATCCAGACATGGGAAGGGCTGATGTTGCAGGGACATTGTGGGTGTGTAGGAAAAATGATCTGATCAGCAGGCCTTAGGTTCGGATTTGTCCTGTAAGTGAACAGAGGCTCAGAGGGGTGTTGTCGGGGTGTGGGTGGAAGGCTGTAAGACCACCGATGGTGTTTAGAGGTATAATTACACACAGCGAATGCACAGATCTTAAGTGCGGGATGAATTTTTGATAAGTGTCTACATCTGTTAAGTACCACCCCTCTCCCACCCCAGTGCGGTTTTTTAAAGGCTGAGTGCACAGAAAGACCCAATTTTGGGTGCGCTTCAGCCCCACAGGGAGGGTCTTATTTGCTGATTAAGGGCAGAGACTTTTCTTCTCGGGGCTCCAATCTCATCCTTCTCTTAAGTAAGAAACCGCTTTTCGAATTGGCTTCTGCCAACCTCTGCCCTACCGAGCGAACGTGGAGAATGGGGGAAGGGAGCTGAAGGACCCCACAGGGTGGTCTGCACCTCCTCCAAGCCGGCGTGCACGACGAAGGTGCACAGCTACTTTCCTGACCTGGGAGCTCAGCTCCCTCCCCGTGCAGCGTGCTCCCGGCAGCCGGGCCGCGGTGCCTGGGAGAGCGCGGAGATCGCGCTGTCCCCGGTGGCTCTGCACCCCGAGGCGCGTTGCAGCCACCTGCAGCCACCCCCTCGGTGTTTGCAGCCAGTGCAAGCTGGCTCCCGGTGGGAACGCAGTGGCTGGAGTTGGGGGGCGGTGGGCGTGGCCGCATTCCCTCGCGCCCTCTCCCGCCCAGGCAGTCCCGGGAACGTTCTGAAAAGTATCTAAAAGTTCTGCGCGGCGCGCGCGCCAAAAGAAAGGGCACAACCCCCCACCAGTCTAGGCGTTGCGTGTCCAGACCGCGCCACTCCGGCTGCACCTCCGGCTGCAGCGTATACGTCTTCTGGGCCTCCCCCGCGGGAGCCTCGCCGTTGCCCGTGCTCTCCGCTTGCAGCCGTCTCCAGACCCGAGAGGGGCCCGGCGGGTCCTCGCACTTCTCGCTAGGGCACCATGCCCAACGACGACGCGTTCAGCAAGCCCTCTGCCTCTTCGGAGGCCCCGCACGCCGCCGGGGCACCCCCGCAGGGCAAGGCCGGGGGCTTTGGCAAAGCGGCTGGGGCGCTGCTCGGGAGCAGTGGTGGCGCGAGCGCCGGGGGCAGCGGCGGAGGCGGCGGCCCCTCGGGCTCCGGGGCGTCGGGCATGGGCTCCGGGAGCAAGAAGTCCCCGCGGCTGCCCAAGTGCGCGCGATGCAGGAATCACGGCTACGCGTCGCCGCTCAAGGGCCACAAGCGCTTCTGCATGTGGCGGGACTGCCAGTGCAAGAAGTGCAACCTGATCGCCGAGAGACAGCGCGTGATGGCCGCGCAGGTGAGTGCGGGCGTCCGGGAACCGGGCTGTCAGCCCCCAGCTTAAAGTCGCTCGGGCCGGGCGGGCGCCACGCGGTGCCGGGTTCCGGAGACCCGCGGGGGAGCTCGCCGACGGCCGCGGCTGCCAGCTTCGCGCCAGGCCGGGCTCGCGGGGCCGGGAGTCCTCTGGGATCCGGCCCGCGGAGCAGGGAGGTTGCGGGGTTTGCTCGGCCTTCGAGGGATCCCTGATCCCGACCTTCGGCAGAGTGGCGGGGCCGGCCCTTTGAGTTTCCCCAGGACCTCTGATCCCTCTTTCAGAGCAGAGAGTTGCGAGGTTCGCCCTGTTGGGAGTCTCGGGTTCCCTGACCCCGCCCTCCAGCAGAGAGCTAGGGGGGTTCACCCCGTCGGAGATCCCGAGAACCCCTCCCCAGGATCTCCGCTCCTGCTTCCGGAGCAGTAAGTTGCGGGGTTCGCTCTGTTCGGGAGCCCCTGGTCCCGCCTCCAGCAGAATCGCGGGGTTCGCACCCTCGGAGGTCGCCACCATTGCTAGGCTCTCCGGTCGCTTTCTCAGAGCACAGAGTTGCAGGGTTCGCGCCTTCCGAGGGCCCCAGGACCTCAACTACCGCTTTCAGAGCGGAGAGTTGCCGGGTTCGCCTCGCCGCGCGCGCGGGGGGCGGGGGGGGGGTGCATCTCGTGGATCCCGGACCTCATTCTCCAAGCGGAGAGTTGGGGAGCCCGCCCCCCCCCCCCCCCCGCTCGGGAGGCCCTGGGACCTCGGCCTCCGAGCAGAGACTGGCGCTCACACTGCAGAGGGTGCGGGAGGGCGCCCGCTCGGGCGACTGGCGGGGACCGCGGTCGCCGCTCTTCCGGGTGCCGCGCGGGGCGCGTGGTGCTTCTGGAAAAGTCGCGGCAGCGCGCGCGGAGGCCGCGTGGTGCCCGCGGAGCTCCCGGCGCCGGCTCCGAGCTCGCCGCCCGCGGGTCCGCGCCGCGCGCTGCAGCCATTTTGAGCGCGGGCGGGAGCAGCGTTCGCTCTGCGGCTCCCGCTCCCTCGTCGCGACTCCCTCAGGTACCGGTTCCTCGGCGTCGGTGTTCAAGCACGCTTAACGAATTTTTAAAGGGAAGCGCGAGGGAGAAGATGGCACGGGCTTGAGAGCTTGTCTGTCCTGGTTTTTTTTTTTTTTTTTTAAGAAAGAAAGAAAGAAAAAAGTTCCTGAGGAAGACAGGCCCGTAGCGTCTGAAGCCGAAGTTCTCCACGTCGTCTGGCGTCCTGAAAGGATTTTTTAGGAGAGAATACTATACATTCTTTCCAGCTAAAATTTGTTTCCTCCTTTTCAGGCAGTTTTTTTTTTTAAGATGAAAAGTACCAAAGAGGTGTTTACTACGGATGTGCTGCTTTGGACTGGGAACGTGTAAATATCGTCCGTGGAAAATAATTCATATGAGAGTGTTTAACAAAGACTGAGTCAGTGCTTGAAGATTAGGCTTTTTATATGCGTCTCATTTTTTACTAATGTGTCTTAAGTTGGGTATGTGCTGGCTTCGCAGATTTAAGCGCAGTCTGGGCATACCGCTGCTTTTTCTTGGGCTTGCGGCGTCATCTCTAGTGGGTGAAAAGATTTCCCCGATGTGGCATTAAAATGCATGACAGTGAGTTTACTGAACAAGCCTTAGGGACCCCGAAGTTGTATCTGTAGCTAGAAAAATCTTCTGAACATCGAGTTGTTTTAAATATCGAGTGCAGAATATGTATGCTTGGGAGGGGACTTTTCCGCAAAATATAATAAAAACATGTATTTAAGTAGGGCCATTCATTTTGTGTAAGCTTCATTAATAGGGGCACCAACTTCCCCAAAGACCCTTTGCTCTGTTAAAAACAAAAACGACTCAGGGTTACTTCAGGAATAGGAAAATTCAACGTTTTCCACGCTGGAAGTCTTGTGTGGTGCTGGATGAAATCCTGTAAAATTCTGTGGACCGGCTGTTTTTTTCTTTCCGAAATAGCGTGAAATTGATCTTCGATATGACCCTAAGATAATCGCATTTTAATCAGTTGCCCCCACCTTCCCTTACTGAATAGCTTTCCTTTAAAACCCTTGAGAGGCCTTTATAAAAGTATCCTTAGTTTACGGCGCATATAATAAATACCCTGTGCATTTTGTGCGTGCATGGAATTTGTGTGAATCAGGACATAAGCATGCATTGATATACTTCAGAGATTTGTGGATTTTTTTTGTTGCTATTTTTTGATCAAATCCTTAATACTCTGTTTCTAAACTTGGTTAATTAAAAAATCCAAGAGCGGTGCTTAATCGTTTAATGTTAATTGATTAATGGTTTTTTAACTTGAAAACTTGAAAACTCTTATTATGAGAAAATCCAGTTGTAAGTTAATCAGCCTGCTAAGTTTGGACTACAATTTTCCTAAAACAATACATAGTCGTGTTTCCGGTTTACCATTTTGATTTCAACTTTTGGGTTCTGTTTTGGCCTCTGAGGTACAGATGTTTTACTTTCTCATTTCACTATCACTAGTAGTCAAGTTTCAATAGAAAGTCTCCTTTTTTGTTACATGTAGTAGACAAAAGTACAATTTCTTTTTTTTTTTTTTTTTTACTTTTTTCTTTGCAACCTTTAACAATGTTATTTAAAAGCAGATAAGTTGAAGAGGGACCATGAGGAGTCTCTTAGGTAGTTTAAGTCCCTTATACCCTCACTTCCGGCTCCTTCCATCCTGCTGGCATAGAGGAAAGACCAGTCCTCTGACTGTCTACCTGCAGCCTCTTCCTTCTCCAGGGACTTCAACACCTTTATTCCAACCTTTCCCCATTACCGCTCTACATGCTCCTCTCATTCCGGAGAGCCTGGCCCTGCGGGGTTTCCTAAGCAACCCCTGCCTTTCCTGCCCACCCTGCTCCCTTGTTCTGGATTGGGCTCCTTCATTCTTACCTGTGTGCTTGTTACTCAATCTGTTCTTCAAGGCCCTGTTCCAGTACCTCTTCTGGGTGATTCTTACCCTTAAAACCATTTCTGCCTCCAGAGCCCTGCTGTGACATTGAGGTGTCCCTCTCCTTTGGTTTTTGCCGCATTTTGTGTTGAGTTGCCTTTGCATGTGTGCCTGCCTCATTTTCCTGCTTTTAAACAGTGACTACCTTGTGATCTAATCTAATTTTCTGTATCTTGCTGGTCACTGGCCCCAATACAGTAGCCTTTGACAAATGTGTGGCCCGAAAGAGTGAGTGATCCCATTCTCCTTCCTTCCTAATCCTGACTTCCAATTACAGAAGTCAATGCCGACTTCCCTTCAGGGGACTGACTGCTTGATTGACTCTACAGCTTTTCTGGATCCTCTGCAGCCAGCCTTATTTCCTGCTTTACATACTCATTAGTGTAAAGGACATTTTTTGACCTACTGTGGGCTTGACGCCATTTCTCAGTTTTGGCTGCACGTCCTGGTGACTTGGGTAGCATTCAAAAGGAGTGAGAGAATCCCAGATCTTACTCCTGGAGCTTAGGGACCGTGATATCTGGGGTGACAGGGACTCCAGGGACTGAGGTACGGGATGTGTAAGTGACTGGCTGGGTCCACAGAACTAGAAAGTATCTGACTGGTCTATTGGCAAAGCCGTGCAAGAGATTCTGGTTATGGGGGGCTGACCTGCTGCCCTGTGCTTCCAGGTGGCCCTGAGAAGGCAGCAGGCCCAGGAGGAAGAACTGGGGATCAGCCACCCCATCCCGCTGCCCAGTGCTGCTGAGCTGCTTGTCAAGAGAGAGAGCAATGGCAGCAACCCGTGCCTGATGACCGAGAGCAGCAGCCCCTCGCAGCCTGCGCCGGCCAGCACCCCCACCACTGCAGCGTCAGGTAAGGTGCCTGGGGTTCACCCAGGTGGTTGCCAACCAGGACAGAAGAAGGGCCTTGGCCACAAAAAAACGGTCCCAGACTGTCCAGAGCCATGCATCACATTCAGGACTTAAGAGAGTTTTCTTTTTCTTTTCTTCTTCTTTTTAAAATTCTTTTTATTTATTTTTTTAAAGATTATTTATTTATTTGACAGACAGAGATCACAAGTAGGCAGAGAGGCAGGCAGAGAGAAAGGAGGAAGCAGGCTCCCTGCCGAGCAGAGAGCCCGATGCGGGGCTCGATCCCAGGACTCTGGGATCATGACCTGAGCCGAAGGCAGAGGCTTTAACCCCCTGAGCCACCCAGGCGCCCCTCTTCTTCTTTTTTTTAAATAAAGATTTTATTTATTTATTTATTTGAGAGAGAGAGAGAATGAGAGAGAGAAAGCGTGAGAGAAGAGAAGTCAGTGGGAGAAGCAGACTCTGTGCCGAGCAGGGAGCCCGATGTGAGCCTCAATCCCAGGACTCCAGGATCATGACCTGAGCAGAAGGCAGTAGCTTAACCAGCTGAGCCAACCAGGTGCCCGTTACAGAGTTTTCTTAAAGGGTTCTCTCTCTGCAGGTTTGTTTTTGGGGGATTCCCAAAGGAGATGGCCAGGAGTTCTAGATTTGGAAGTTTGGTAGCTTCACTTTCTTGTTGGTTATTAGCTAAGTCTGAATCTGGATAGAGTCAGACTCATTGATTATCAGAGGCTGAGATTACAGATTTCATCTCTGTCCACCCTCCATCTTGGGGTTCTTTTGGTGGGAGCTAACGATCCTTGTTTCTTAGAACTGAAAGTCCACTTCTCTGGAAAGGACTTGCAGTCTATTTGGGAAAAGTGTCTGAAAAGGCCAACTCCTAGGTGTCTAGTTTTGGCGGTAACTGGGAAGTGAGGAGAGGCCTGTCCCATTAGCTTCGATTCTCTCCTGTGTGCTAAGACTGTACCAGGGGCTACATGCATGCTGATTCATTTCATTTCATTCTTAGATATAGCAATCTGGATGTATAACCCCCGTTTTACATATGTAAAGACTGAGGTACGGGATGTGTAAGTGACTGGCTAGGTCCACAGAACTAGAAAGTATCTGACTGGTCCATTGGCATCCAGAGCTCCTTGTGCTTACTGCTCTGGGTCTTGAAATTACCCTAAGAATCAGTGGGGTCTAGAGCTGCACTGTCCAGTATGGCAGCCCCTAGCCACATATGGCCATTTGAGTTTAATCTCATTACAGTGAAATGAAATGAAAACATCAAACCAAAGAAGGTATATGGTTAGTATTACTGATCACAAGAGAAATGCAGATCAGCACTACAGTGAAATACCACTTCACACTCATTAGGATGGCTGCTATCAAAAAAACAAAAACAAAAACAAAAAACCAACCCGAACAAAACCCCAGAAATTAAAAGTATTGACAGGGATGGGGAGAAACCAGAACCTTTGCATTCTTGGTGGAAACGTAAAATGGCGCAACTGCTTTAGGAAACAATATGGCGCTTCCTCAAAACCTAAATACAGAATTACCAGACAACTCAGCAATTCCACTTCTGGGTGTTTGCCCAAGAGAGTTGAAAGCAGGGTCTCATAGAGATACTTGACAGCCGTGTCAATAGTAGCATTCACAATAGCTAAAATGTGGGAGCCACCTGAAGGTCTACTGACCTCCGAATGGATAAGCAAAATGTGGTCTCTACATATAGTGGACTATTATCCAGCCTTCAAAAGGAAGGAAATCCTGCCACAAGCTGCAGCTTGGATCACCTTGAGGGTATTCTGCTGAGTGAAGTAAGCTGCTCCCAGAAAGGCAGAAACTGAGATGCCTGGATGGCTCAGTGGGTTAAGCTGCTGCGTTTGGCTCAGGTCATGATCCCAGGGTCCTGGGATCAAGTCCTACATCAGGCTCTTTGCTCGGCAGGGAGCTTGCTTCTCTTTCTGCCTCTGCCTGCCACTCTGCCTGCTTGTGTGCTCTCTTTCTTTCTCTCTGATAAATAAATAAATAAAATCTTTTTTTTAAAAAGGCAGATATTATACGGTTGTACTTACTTAAAGTCATCAAGTTCATGGGGACAGAAAGTACAATGGTGGTTGCCAGGGGTTGGGGGGGCAGGCAGAGGGAAAGGAGAGTTACCTTTTCCTGGGGATAGAGTCTCAGTTTACAAGATGAAAAGAGCTGTGGAGATGGATGGTGTGACAACGGTCGCACAACAGTGTGAATGTGCTCATTATCGCTGAAGGGTGCATTTAAAAATGGGTAAGTTGGTAAATTTTATGTTACGTGTATTTTGCCACTGTGAAAAATGTTGAAAAATTTAAAACCTTTAGCTCCTCAGTTGCATAGGCCACGTTTCAAGAGCCCTGTAGGCACAGCTAGCTCAGGTTCTAATTATTTAAATTACTGGAAAGTCTGCGCTTCTGTCTTTCACGGAATTCCATTTAATGGCACTGGTCTTAGAGTACAGGAGTTCTAAGAAATGCACCAAAGATCTGTGAAATCCTGTTGGCAAATAAATACTCATACTGTTCACCCTTGAACAACACCCCCACCCCGTGCAGTCAGAAATGCACCTGCTAACTTTTGACTCTCCAAAAACTTAACTGCCAATAGCCTACTGTTGACTAGAAGCCTTAAGAATAACAGGAAACAGTCAATTAATGGATCTTTTGTATGTTACATGTGTTATATACTGTATTCTTACAACCAGGTAAGCTAGAGAGAAGAAAATGTTATGAAAATCATAAGTGGGAGAGAATACATGAACACTACTGCCATATTTATTGAAAAAATCAGCATGGAAGCGGACCCCTGCAGTTCAGGTCCGTGTTATTCAGTAGTCCAGTGTATTTCATCCTAAAAACACATGCGGAGAGTCATAGAACATCTTCAGAGTCTGCTGAGGATGAAATACAGCCTCACCGTGTGGTTCCTCTTAATCAAGCTTTTCATGAGTTACTCCCTTCGCTGTGCCCACCAGCTGGGTAGCAGTTAATCCGCTGTCTGCCCCTTACACCCTGTGCAACTTTAAACAAGTCACTTTAGCTCTCTGGGCCTTTTGTTTTCTCTTATCAAAAATGAGGGAGGAGGTCTTCGAGGGTTTTGAAGACTGAGTCTTGACCGTGACTGTGAATGTAAAGGTTAGCAGTCACCAAAGAAAGCCAGTGAGGGATGGACCCCAGTCCCTGGGCAGCAGGTAGGTGTATGTGTGTGTGTACCTGTCACTCTGTGTGTTGCTGGGGTAATAGGTTCTGCAGTTAACAAGGACAATCACATTTTTTTGTTGTTTCGTTGCTTATAACATAGGCTTACAAGGCTTTCCAAACTTCCCTTTTGATAGAAAGGGTGGAGTATATCTATCAGAAATAGGCTCTTTATACTTCTGAGATTATACACTGTGTTTAAGGTTGATTACCAAATAATACCAGGTCCTGGCTGGTCTGGTGGGTTTAGCTGGAGGGCTGAAATGGGAAAGGGGTGTGTCCGAGGAATAATGAGGGGAGTGACTCACTGGATTTTTACAAATGAGGTAGGAACTATTCCCATTTGCAGATAAGGAAACCAGTGGTAAGGAAGGTGCCCCAGAATAAAGCTGAGTTGAGCTGGGATTCAGTTCAGGGCTGTATGGCCCCAAAGCCCCGGGATTTTCCATTTTACCTGCCTGTGGAGAGAGACTGTGGGAGCAGTTGCCCTGTTTTCTTAGGTAATGGACAATTAAAATCAGAGGCTGTGGTTTAATCCTCAGAAGAGCTTTAGGGCCACCTGGCAAATAAGAACAACATTAGGGGCAAAAGTCCCTCCCATTCACTGTTGTCCTAGAAGGCTGTGGCCACTGAGCTTCTTGGGGAGGAATATAGGGAATGAACCACCAGTGATGGATAAATGTCCAAGCTGGGTAGTGTGTGGGGCCTCATAGGTGAACCTGGTTTAGCCTGCCGTCCTGCATTCCGCCTCGGGGGAAGGGGTGCCACAGTTCGATCGTCCACCCCAAGCTAGGAGCTTGAGAGCAGGATCGGGATCTCAGGCTAGATGGAGTTCAGCCTGACAAAGGCCTCCGCACAGAGTACTTCAGAGTGGCAATGGGGAAAGTAACAAAGAGAAGCAGCAGGGGAGCAAGATAGAAGGTTCAGGGTCAAGGAGGATGTGACCAGATTCCCTCCTTTGCCTCTGGAGCCCGTAGACTGTAGAGTCATTTTGGAATCTTGCATGAGCAAGGGAGGGGAACATGGAAGCCAGCTCTGTGCTGGGCTCCTGGGCTCTGGAGGCTTTGCCTGCCTCGGGCAGGGGGCTCTCCCCTGGCCAGCCCACCGCCATGGGGCAGGAGCCGCAGATACATGGTCTCACTCCCAGGACTTGCACCAAGGCTTTTGAAATGAGATCAGTAATTCCAGATTGGGCCAATAGAATAAAGTACATAAATAGAGAGGGGAAGAAGGAGAAAAAGAAAGGGAGGTGGTGAGGTGGAGAGGTAGAAAAGACAGACAGACTAAAGTTTGTCCTTCAAGTTTCATGCAGCACATGGGGCCCAACTTCTGGAAATAGTTTGCTGCTAGCAGGTAGATCTTATATTTCAAAAGAGTGGAATTATTAAAATAACACATCATGTGAAATGGGATTGTCCTTCCGATTCCAACCTGCAAGTCCCTTCTGTCTGGCATTTCAGGATTACTAGCTCCCTGGACAGGCTCATGTGTCTGTCGCTTTTGCAGATATGTATATTATTTATGTATTGAACATAATGTAGTGTACTGTTCCTACTGGTGTGTAATTAGTGTTTTTTCCTTCACTTAGAATCGCTTGAAATTTTATAATGGGCTAATATCCCATTATATGGATGTGAAAGGCTAGGCCTTGAGATTATTTAGGAGGGGTGAAAGCTGTTGGTGGGGTCAGACGATGGGGGCCCTACCCACCTGGCAAATACAGGGCAAGCTGCTCCCCTTCTCTTTCTAATCATTAGTGTTAAGTGTCTACAAGGGCAGTAGCTTAGTGAAATTCAGTAGATTTTTATGTCCTTGAAGTTTCTTTGTTATCTCCTTTTGGCTCCCAAAAGTGCCCAAGTAGAGTGGAAAGTGCCCAAGAATTATTGCTGAGGTTATTGGCTGAATGCTGAGGACACTGTGAAGGAAATTGGGTTTATTACCAGGCTGTCATTTCATTTATTGGAGAACGGACTTCCTCGGAGTAGGGTAAAGTATCTAACATCTCTACCATCCTTAACCACAGATTGACTAAAATCAAACAAAACACTGACCAAAAAGATTCCTGGAATGATGGGTGTGAATGATTTTTACTGTTACAACTGTGGGTATCACTGTGGAAGAAATAGCCTTCTGAAGCAGGACCCCGTTTATTGCTACTTCTTACACTAGTAGGATCCAAAAAAAAAAAAAAATGAGCTTCTTTCATTATAAAATTAAAGCAACGTCGGCATTATCTCCATGGCTTTACATTTTGAATTTTAGCAAAAGATTGATATATTTTAATTTTCCAAAGTGTCCGCTAACTTTAAAAAGACTCTCACAGACCTTCTTCCACTTTGAAACCTGGGCTCCTCTGTTTTGTTTGCTATTCCCCTTCTTCAACCCCAGCAGCCAGCCGGAGGCGGTGTCACCCGCTGTTCCCGCTGGGGTTGGTGTAGCTCCTGGCCTCTCCTGTTCCGCACACCGCTGGCAGAGATGAAGGGTTGCATTGTAGAGTGCTTGGTTCTGCCTGTGCGTCCTTTGTAAGGAAGGACCTGAATGTTATCGCCCTTGAGGCCCTCCCTTCTGGAGCACCCTGGACTTCCACACACACTCACATTCACACTCCCTCACATCCAGCTGCCTCCTACGGTCTCTGGCCTTCCCCCTGCAGCCCGGCCTCCTGGGGCCAGTGGCCCGCTCTCCCTCGCCTTGCCCCTGTCAGAAGGGTCAGTCAGGTCTGTGTCTGATAGTGACGGGACCTCCCCCTTCGCATCTCCCCTTTAGCAGTAATTTCTCATTTCAGCACACAGACAGCACACACGCTGGGAGGGGAACGCACTCGTATGTGCTTTATGGATATGAAAAGAGGCAGTTTGAAAATTTATGGAGTCCTGTGTGTAAAAACCATGTGGTTTTTACTGGTAAGAAAGGTCGCTAATGAACAATTAAGATACTGAGTTTATAGATTTTTAAAAAAGACTTTATTTACTTATTTATTTGAGAGAAAGGGAAAGAGAGAGAGCACAAGCAGGGGGAGAGGCAGAGGGAGAAGAAGAAGCAGACTCCCCGCTGAGCAGGGAGCCCAACGCGGGGCTCGATCCCATGACCCTGAGATCATGCTCTGAGCTGAAGGCAGAGGCTTAACCCACTGAGCCAGCCAGGTGCTCCAAGTTTATAGGTTTTATTTAAAAGAAAATAAACTTTATTTGGGGTACCTGGGTAGCTCAGTCAGCTAAGTGACTCTTGATTTCAGCTCAGGTCACTATCTTGGATCAAGCCCCACATGGGGCTCTGCGTTCAGCATGAAGTCTGAGGATTCTCTCTCTCTCTCTTCATCCTCTGCCCCTCCATAAATAAATAAATAAATAAATAAATAAATAAATAAATCTTTTAAAAAATAAACTATTCTTTAGAGTGGTTCTGGGTTCACATCAGAATGTAATGGAAGGTACAGATATTTCCCATATGCCGCCTCCCCCACAGAGGCACAGCTTCCCCTGCTATCCACGTCCCCCACCTGAGTGGGAGGTCTGGTGCAGCTGAACCTGTGTTGACACAGCATCCCCTCCTGACCGCTCTTGCTCTCATGAGTTTGATACGTTCTGTGGGTTTGGACAGATCTGTGACAACTCACATTCACCATCATTGTATTATACAGAGTTGTTTCACTGACCTAAAAATCCTGGGTGGAGTTAGATAAATTTAAAATAACATTTCAGTTTTTATCTTCGCAGTTTTCCAATATTGTACAAGAGAAGCACTTCATTTAAATGAACGCCTAAAGTATTTTATCTAAATCACTTTGAAAATTCATTTTTGGAGGATTTTGGCCACTTATACGTTAGATGAGCTCCACTGATTTTTGGGTCACCCTCTCAATTTCTTTTTTTCTTTTCTTTTTTTTAGATTTTTATTTATTTATTTGGCAGACAGAGATCACAAGTAGGCAGAGAGGCAGGCAGAGAGAGAGGAGGAAGCAGGCTCCCTGCCGAGCAGAGAGCCTGATGTGGGGCTTGATCCCAGGACTCTGGGATCATGACCTGAGCCGAAGGCAGAGGCTTTAACCCACTGAGCCACCCAGGCGCCCCACCCTCTCAATTTCTAGTGGAGTAGAAAATGTAGGTGTTTGTTTTTAAGAAGACTTTCCATTATTTTCCCAATTTTACTTTCAGAGTCAAGGAGATTTCCAGGTTGTCTAACAAAACGAAACTCCTTACACTGAAGCAGCAGTTGGAGGCTTGAATAAAAAAGCAAACCCTGCAGAGTCATGCTGCTGATCATTTGATAGCTGTTGTTTTAGATAGTGTCTCGCTCAGTTTTATTGATTTTAAGGGCAGTCTTCACTTTCATGTCAGATACTGGCAATTAATTGGCCTGATGGAAATTCTCTGTAGGTAGTATTTACATACAGCAGTTGCAGCAACAGAATACACAAGAAGTAACATTCTGATCTAACTTGGGCTAAAAAGAAAATTTGGAAAACATCTAGAGCCACAAAGATAAATATGGGGGGCACCTGGGTGGCTCAGTCAGTTAGGCTTCCAACTCTTAATTTAGGCTCAGGTGGTGATCTCAGGGTCCTGGGATTGAGCCCCATGTCGAGCTCTGTGCTCAGTGTGGCGTCTGCCTGAGATTCTTTCTCCCTCTCCTGCCACTCCCCCTGCTTGCATTTTTTCTCTTTCTCAAATAAATAATAAAATCTTGTTTAAGAAAGATAAATACCAAAACTTAAATTAAGCCAAAAACTAGTTGGGTTAACAGCATTTGCAAAAGACATGAAAATATTTGATGGGTTTACATCTGTATCTCCCTTGTGGACATGCAGTCTTAGGGAGAACATTTTGTTAATCACTGTGTTCATGTGCACAGGACAGTACTCGGCTTTACAGTAAATGGTCAGTATACCTTTGCTGAGCGAGTGGACAGTGATGGTGACATTGGAAGTTGTTTTAAAACATTAGACCAGTTGGGGCTCCTGGGTGGCTCAGTGGGTTAAAGCCTCTGCCTTTGGCTTAGGTCATGATCTCAGGGTTCTGGGATCGAGCTCCGCATCAGGCTCTCTGCTCAGCAGGAAGCCTGCTTCCCCTCTCTCTCTCTGCCTGCCTCTCTGCCTACTTGTGATCTGTCTGTCAAATAAATAAATAAATTCTTTAAAAAAAAAAAACCAAAAACAAAATATTAGACCAGTTGTCGTGAGCCCATCTGCAGATAGCCAGAGAGTAAGTTCATCGATGTTCAAGGTGCATTTTTTAGTTTTGTTTTGTGATTTAAAAAAAAAAAATGTATTCCGGAATTTTCAAAATGCTATAAACTCAAATGTAATTGAACAGTGTAATTTACATATTATACAATTCATCCATTCAAAATATGCGACTTATTGTTTCTTTGTAAATTCACAGAGTTGTGTAACTATCACCAGACTCTAATTGTGGAACATTTTTGTCTCCTCCTAAAAAGAAACTGTGCCCATTAGCAGTCACTGTGCACCTCCTCCCCATACCAACCCCAGGCAACCTCTAATATATTTTCTGTTGCCATAGATTTGCCTACTCCAGACATTTCATATATCTGGACCCCTCATATAAATGGAATCGTATATGTGACCTTTTGTGTCTGGGTTCTTTTGCTTTTCCTGGTGTTAGTGAGGTTTATCCATGTTGTAGCATGCATTTGTTACTCATTTTTAAAATTAATACTCAGTAGGGGTGTCTGGGTGTCTCAACCAGCTGTGTCTGACTCTTGATTTTGGCTCAGGTCATGATCTCAGGTTCATGGGATCGAGCCCCCAAATCAGGCTCCATGCTCAGTACAGAGTCTACTTGAGATTCTCTCTCTCTCCCTCTGCCTCCCCCCACCACTGCTCGTGTGCGCTCTCTCTCTTTTTTTCTACCCCCCTCAAATTAATGAAATCTTTAATATTCTGTCATATGCAGGGGCTCCTGGGTGGCTCAGTCAGTTGAGTGTCCCGCTCTTGATCTCAGCTCAGGTCTTGATCTCGAGTTCATGAGTTCAGGCCTTGCATTGGGCTCCACACTGGGAATGGACCTACTTATGTTAAGAAAAAAAAACATTATATGCATATATATGTATTATATGCATCCTATTTTTTTTCTTCATCAACTGATAGACATCTGGGTTGCTTACACTTTTTGGCTATTAAGAGTAATTCTTCTGGGTTACCTGGGTGGCTCTGTCTTTAAGTATTTGCCTTCAGCTCCGGTCATGATTCCAGGGTCCTGGGATCGAGCCCCATACCGGGCTCCCTGCTTAGTGGGAAGCCTGCTTCTCCCTCTCCCACTTGCCCTGCTTGTGTTTCCTCTCTTGCTATCTCTCTGTGTCAAGTAAATAAATAAAATGTTTTTTAAAAAAAGAATAATTCTTTTATCACATTTTTATACCCTTTTTAAAAGATTTTACTTAAGTAATTAGTAATAAGTAATAATTGCTTATTACTTATTAAGTAGTAATATTTAATTATTAAGCAAATTACTCCTTAACTTAAACTTAAAATTAAGTAAATTACTACTTATTAAGTAGTAATAAGTAAGTAATAAGTAAATTAATTAAGTAGCAAGTAATACTTACTTACTTACTACTTATTTTACTTACTTATTTAAGGGAGGGGCAGAGGGAGAGGGAGAGTCTTAAGCAGACTCCATGCTGAGTGCACAGCTTCACTGGGGACTAAATCTCATGACCCTGAGATTACGACCTGAACTGAAACCAAGAGTCAGATGCTCAACCAACTGTGCCACCCGGGCTCCACTGTATCAGTGTTTGTGTGAACATTCTCTTGGCTATATATCAAGGAGTCCCAATTGCTGAATCATAGGGTAACTCTATGTTTTTGTTTTTTTAACCTTTAAGGAACTTTTGAGAATGTTTTCCAAAGAGACTGCACTCTTTTTTTTTTTTTTTTTAAGATTTTGTTTATTTATTTATCTGACAGAGATCACAAGTAGGCAGAGAGGCAGGCAGAGAGAGGAAGGGAAGCAGGCTCCCTGCTGAGCAGAGAGCCCGACGACGTGGGGCTTGATCCCAGGACCCTGGGATCATGACCTGAGCCGAAGGCAGAGGCTTTAACCCACTGAGCCACCCAGGCACCCCGAGACTGCACTCTTTACATTCCCATAAGCAAGGTATAAGGATTCCAGAAAATTTAAACTTCAGTTTTTTTAAATTAAAAGGTAAGATGCTTTCATCCTAGTAAACATTGCAGATATAATCCCCAGTGAGAGTCTCTCTGAAGATCAGAAGTTTAGATCATGAAGGGTTCTTTAGGTTTGTGTTTTGTTATTCCTGGATATATGTCAACATTCAGTCTTTTAAAAAGTTTCCTCTTTTAGGGCACCTAGGGGGCTCAGGGGGTGAACCGTCTGCCTTCAGCTCAAGTTGTGATCCCAGGATCCTGGGATTCAGGCCCGCATCAGGCTCCCTGCTTAGTGGGGAGTGTGCTGCTCCCTCTGCCCCTCCTGCCTCTACTTTGTACTCACTCTTACGGGCTCTCTCTCTCAAATAAGTCTTTAAAAAAAAAAGAAAGAAAGAAAGTTTCCTCTTTCACCTCATTGTCACATGTAGTTTTTAGTGAAAGGAACAGTGTTTGAGGAGCAAACCATAGAGGGACCTGGTGATGGGCTTTCTTTGTTGTATTTTGGCTAAAGCAACTCTTTTTTTTTTTTTTTAATTTATTTATTTGTTAGAGAGAGAGAGAGAGCACAGGCAGACAGAGTGGCAGGCAGAGGCAGAGGGAGAAGCAGGCTCCCTGCCAGGCAAGGAGCCCGATGCAGGACTCGATCCCAGGATGCTGGGATCATGACCTGAGCCGAAGGCAGCCGCTTAACCAACTGAGCCACCCAGGCATCCTGGCTAAAGCAACTCTTCAGAGCTTGGGTGACAAGCATTTCCTCAGGACAAGGGAGGCAGAATTATATTGCCTTAGAAACTTGGCAAGAATAATTTTTATTGTTGCATTTCTGAAAATGAAAACCACCATGGCTTTGGTGGAAAACAGAGGAAAAAAGGTGAGGTTTGGTGGCCATGTTCTGTCCACATGACTGGTAGGAAGAAGGTCGTCCATAGACTGTCTTAGAATTGACTGCCAACAGCTGGTCTCAACAGCAGGTACTGTTGTCGTGTGACATGGCCTTGCATTTGCTGTCATGGGAAACTCCTGGGCACCAAAAGCTCATCTGTGTCACTTGTTTCACGGCATCCCCTGGAGTCCTTGAACCACGGATTCCCGGTTATCTGCTGATTCAAGGATCCTGTCCATGGACCACCCCCTTACCACTCAGCTGTTCTTTGGGTCTTGTGGATGCCTTTCGGTCCCATCAACTGTTTTATAAACTACCTTTTAAAATATTTTATTGCATCAGGATGCCTGATTCTTCTGACTCTTAACCTCAGCTCAGGTCTTGATTTCAGGGTTGTGAGTTCAAGTCCCACGCTGGGCTTCACGCTGGGCATGGAGTCTCCTTGGGGGAAAAAAAAAGTGAAATTTTTATCATGTCATAACATCCATAGCATAAACCTGGCCATTTTAACCATGCCGTTCTGAAGCCGAAGCAGCCGTGCCATTGTGCAGCCATCAGCACTGTCCTACACCAGGGATTTTCTTTATCTTCCCCAAAGGGAAGTGTGTTCCCCTCCAAGCAGTAACTCGCCATTCTCTCCCTCTCAGGAACTGGCTTTGGACTCAGAACAGCCTGTTTTGCTAGCAGAGCTGTCTCCAAAGCTTTTCAGCCTCTGAAATCATCTGCAGACTCCCCTGAGATAAGATGATCCCTTTTATCTCCATCAGCATCCTTTCCTATCTCTCTTCTTTCCCCAGCCGCTCCAGTTCTGCCTTATTGCTGACCTCTCTGTCTGTTTTATATGCGGGTCTAATCTGTAGCGCTAGGGTAATGAGGTCCGAATTTTCTCAAAGGACTGAGGTTTGTAGACGGGGGCCACAGGGAAGTGTGCCTCCTGCAGGACACTGTAAATTCTGTACCTCTGCTAGGTAATCTCCCATCAGAGCCTCTTCCGAGTGCTGCTCCGTGTGGTGCTGGGATGCAGGGGAAGCAGGGGGGGGATGCCTGTGGGACCCGCAGCTCCAGACACTGTCTTGTGGGGTCTTGACTTGTCACAGTCCCTTCTGTCGTTGTCACACTCAATTATGTAAGTACAGATCTGTGTTTCTGTCTCAGCCTCTCTTATTTTTCAGCTTATAAAAAAATTCAGTGTGACAACCTTTTTGACTCTCCTAAGAAAAATCACATAAATATTGATCTCTGTTGCTGAACTAAGTAACATTTCAAACCCCAGTTTACTCTAGTCTCTTATGTCTGCTTGTGGACTTCATAGTCATCACTCTGGTCTTACTGTACGAGCCTACTGAACATGCTTTTCAGAAGAAAATGCACAAGAAACTGAAAGTACAGTGTAAGTAGCTGGTTTGTTGTCAAAAGAAAATATTGATTCAGTATTATGGCATATTCTTCTTTCATTTTTTTTAAAGATTTATTTATTTGAGAGAGCGAGTGAATGAGAGAGTGCAAACGGAGGGAGCGGCAGAGGGAGAGGGAGAAGCAAACTCCCACTGAACAGGGGATCCCAGAACCCCAGGATCACAGCCCAAGCCGAAGGCAGACGCTTAACCAACTGAGCCACCCAGATGCCACTCAGTATTATAGCAGACTTTTCTTGGCAGTAAGAATTCTTTTTTTTTAAGATTGTATTTATTTATTTGACAGAGATCACAGGTAGGCAGAGAGGCAGGCAGAGAGAGAGGAGGAAGCAGGCTCCCTGCCGAGCAGAGAGCCCAATGTGGGGCTCAATCCCAGGACCCTGGGATCATGACCTGAGCTGAAGGCAGAGGCTTTAACCCACTGAGCCACCCAGGTGCCCAAGCAGTAAGAATTTTTAAATATTGTTTCAACCATCCAGTGTCAGTTCATTGTATATTAACAAATGACTCTGTTGATTTCAGCAGTTACAAAACTACTATTTTTGCACCACCCCTTAACTCTAGTCCTGAGTTTTTGGAGTTTATCTAAAACATAGCATATGAATAAATTTGGGGAAGTGGATTGAATTTATCAAACACCATTAAGTGTTTGCTGAACTAAATTGAATTCATCTTGGTTAGGGAGTCTGCCTACAGGACAAGATCCCCTCCTTCCCTTCTTGCCTTTTTTCCTTCTGCTTTTCTATCTTAATTTTTCATTCATTCAATACATGTTCACCATGTGACTGTTGTTTCAGACCCCTTTCCAGGCCTGGGAGATACAGCACCACGTGAAACGTGTCTCTTGTGGGTCTTACATCACCAGCAGGGGTGACTGATAAGCAAGTACACCAGCAAATACAAGATATTTTCAGAAAGTGGTCAGAGCTATGAAGAAAGAAAATGATAAGATAGATGTGTCCAAAGGGTCAGCGGCTGTTTGATAGGGTAGTTAAGGAAAGGGAGCCTTTCGAAGGAGAGTCCTGAGTGATCGTGAGCCCTTAGTGGTCAAGGTCTGGGGCTTCCAGGCTGAATGCACAGTGGAGGGACACCTCACCTGAAATAGGGAGGAGGCCAGTGTGCTGGGAGCAGGGGCTGATATCACTGGGGACTACATCTCAGGGGTCGTTGTAGGATGGAGGAGAGTTTGGGTTTTATTGTAAGTACAGTGGGAAGTCAGTGGAGTGTTGAAGCAGTGAATGGCATGATCTGATTTACTTTCTCATAAGGTCTCTTCTGAGGCCTGGGGTATGGATTGAAGGGGTGGAGTGGGTGAGAGATGAAAGGGAAGGCTATGCAGGTGCCCAGGCAGAGGGAGAGCTGCTTACCCTGGGGTGGTGGGAGTAGAGGTGGAAAGAAATGGTGGGACAGGAGGTTTCTCTTGGAGGTAAATTTTCATGTAACTTTGGGGGATCTCGTCAACAGCACTGCCTGCAGACAGTGGCTGCCCTAGCATTGCCAGGATGAGGCTGCCTTTGGCGCTTCCTGGCCTGAAAGTTGAAACATTGTATGTTGGGGTGGTCATTAGAATAATGGCCCCCCAGAGATATCTCTACCCCAGTCCCTGGGACCTGCAAAGATGTCCCCGTCCATGGCAAATGTGATGAAGTGTCTAGGACCTTGAGGTGGGGAATTGGCCCTGGGTTTTCCAGCTGGGTCTGTTCTCATGGCGTGAATCCATAGAGCTGGAAAACCCTTCCTGGCTACCCCCAGGGATGCCAAGTGGAAGGAGCTGCAGGAGGGTTTTGAAGCAGGAACCCATTGTTGCTAGCTTTGAAGGTAGAAGAAGGGGCCCTAAGCCAAAAAGTGCAGGAGTCCTCTAGGAGCTTGGGACAGCCCTCAGATGACAGCAGGGACAGGGGCCTGGGTCCTGTATGTACAAGAAACTGATTTCGCCAGCTCCCTGATTGAGCAAGGACTGGACCCTCTCCCAGAGCTTCCAGAAGGGAATGCAGCCCTGTTGATGCCATGCGTTTTAGAGACTTGTATTAGACTTTAGGCACACAGGGCTATAAAATAATAAATTTGTGTTGTTTTAAGGTGCTAACATGGTGGTAATTGTTATATGACGATAGAAATAAAATACGGTTTGTATCACTCTTTTTTGTTGTTAGTGAAATTGAACATCTTTTCATATGTTTGAGGGCCATTTCTAATTTTTTTCTGTGTATATCCTTTCCCCGTTACTCTTTCCAGTCCCCACACCTAGGAGTTTCTCACATATTATGGAGATGAGTCCGCTGTGCTATGGGGGGCAACTCCCACCTCCCGGCCTGCCTGGGGTTTCAACCACGGGATTAACTGGGCACAGCCGGCAGAGAGGAGGGGCCCAAGAACTGAGCCCTGATCACTGCACTCTCTGGAGCTCAGGCCGAGGAGCAGAAGCCTGTGGCTCTTCTGGTTCCCCATTAGCAGACCGTTAGCCAAGTGGAAATGGCCATGAGAGCTAAATCCTCTGTGTTCTTCCTATTCTCTCAGCTTTGACTCCTTGTTTCAGTTTAACTTTGGGCAGATCTTGAGGTAAGCTAATGGCCCCGGTGGAGTAAACCATTCCTGGTACTGCCCAGTGTTGTGGGCCAGCAGGTTCAGTGTGACTGTTCGGTGGGTGACAAGCTGGAATGGCTGTGCCTGGGGATTGGGATTACACTGTTGAGTCAGATATTCTGTTTACTGGAGACTAATCTCATGATTACCAGGGTTACTTAGTGAAATTACAAAGCACATTACCTGTTCCATACTTACTGCTTTCTTGGGTTGGTGTGGAACGTGCCCAGTGTCCTGCTTCCCCCGGGTTTGAGATGTTAACCACCGCACAGCAATGCTGGGTTCCTCCCTGGGAGCAGGGGACGCAGCAGCAGAAGCTCAGTCAGAGGTCTTGGAGATCAAAGACATCTGGAAAGAGTTTTGTTGGTATCTCCTAACTTCACACCTGGGGAGGAAGCTCCATGTCATTGAAAGAACCTAAGACCCAGAGCCCAAAGCCTGGCTCGGGTCCCTGCCCCTGTCTGATGTTGAGCCATCCACGTCCCTTTGTTTGCTCATTTGTAAAGTGGAGAAAATGGTAATGCTTGCCCAATTTACAGTGCTTGCCTAGAAATGTGCATGAAAGGTCTTTGTTAGCCCTGAGGAAGGCAGAAACATGCTTAGCACTCAAGGCTCAGGTACTGATGTGGGGGCGGAGCGGTGAGCTGCGGTACTGTCCGCTCTGGAGTCATGAGCTGGTTTCTTTTGCACATGAAGCCACGTGGATGGACAGGACAAGGACTATGTCTCTGGGTGAAGACTATGGAGCCCCTCACTTTTCCCTCCATCCCACCTGCACCCCAGGTGCCAGGAATCTCAGGAATGCATCTTTAAAAAAGTTATTTTAAAATTTTTATTCAAGTATAATTAATGTGGACTGTATATTAGCCTCAGGTATACAGTATAATGATTCAGCAATTCTGTATATTACTCAGTGTCCCTCACCATGAGTGTAGTCTTCATCCCCTTCTCCTACTTCTCCCCCTCCCCTCTGGCAACCACCAGTATGTTCTTTGTAGTTAAGATCTCTTGGTTTGCCTCTCTCTCTCTCTTCTTTTTTCCCTTTTGCTCATTCGTTTTGTTTCTTAAATTCCTCGAGTGAGATCATGTGGTATTTGTCTTTCTCCTTCTGATCTATTGCATTTAGCATTATACGCTCTAGATGCATCCACGTTGTTGCAGATGGCAAGGTTTCATTCTTCGTTATGGCTGAGTAGTACTCTATTGTGTATATATACCACTTATTTATGCATTTATCTGTCAAGAGACACTTGGGTTGTTTCTGTATCTTGGCTATTGTAAATAATGCTGCTGTAAACAAAGGGGTTCGTATATCTTTTTGAATTAGTATATTTGGTTTTGGGGAGTAAATATCCAGGAGCAGAATTACTGGATTATATGGCAATTCTGTTTTTAATTTTTTGAGGAACCTCCATGCTATTCTCCAGACTGGCTGCACCAGTTTGCATTCCCACCAACAGTGCACAGTGGTTCCTGTTTCTGCACATCCTCGCCAATACCTGTTGTTAATTGTGTTGTTGATTTTAGCCATTCCGACAGATGTGAGGTGATACCTCATATGGGTTTGATGAGTGAGGTTGAGCATCTTTTCATGTGTGTGTTGTCATCTGGATGTCGTCTTTGGAAAAGTGTCTAGTGAAGTCTTCCATCCATTTTGAAATAAGATTATTTGGGTTTTTTTAATGTTAAGCTGTATACATTTTTTATGCCATTTGAATATCAACCCCTTATCAGATATATCATTTGCACATATCTTCTCAGGTTGGGTTTTTGTTTTGTTGATGGTTTCCTTTGCTCTGCAGATTTTTTTTTTTTCAGTGTGTTGCCAGTAGTTGATTTTTGCTTTTGTTTTCCTTGACATCTCCATAAATATATTGCTATAAGGCTGAGATCAGAAAGATTACTGCCTATGTTTTCTTCTAGGATTTTTATGGTTTCAGGTCTCACATTTAGATCTTTAATCCATTTCAAGTTTTTGTGTTTGGTGTAAGGAAGTAGTCCGGTTTTCCCATCCCCATTTCTTGAAGAGGCTATCTGAAAAGATTACCATTGCATATTCTTTCCTGCTTTGTGGAAGATTGACAGTTTAATTATGGGTATATTTCTGGGTTCTTTATTCTGCTTCATTGATCTCCAACCATTTTTGAGCCAGTACCATACTGTTTTGATTACCGTGGCTTTGTAACATATCTTGAAGTTTGGTGGTTGTGATGGATTGTTTTGGCTATTTGGGGTCTTCTGTGGTTCCACACATTTTAGGATTCTGCTAGTTGTGTGAAAAGTGCTGTTGGTGTTCTGAGAGGGCTTACATTGAATCTGTAGATTTCTTTGGATAGTATGGACATCTTAACGATATTGGTTCTTCCAAATGAGCAGTGCACCTTTATGCTTACACACAGTGAATACATGGTGTCTTCACACTAGAATATGAGTAAGGTTCCCCCTTCTTTTCTTGGCCTTACTTTTCTGTTTTATGACTTTTACTGATCTAGGTCTTTAGTGTTAGCCCCTCTTATCCTTCCTAAGGGTGTAGGAATGCTGTGTTGCCTCGTAAATACTCAGGAGGCAGAGACAAGGAACTTACTGCCAGCAAAATAGGGAAAGCACCGCAGTATCTTGTTGCCCTTCACAGTTTGGACAGAAGGCACAACATTTTAGAAACCTTGGTCCACACGTGCTATGTGTTAGCATAAGAAGCAGAGGGTGTCAGAACAGACCTGGGGGCAGGGGGGAGGAGACACCGACATCACCACCTTCCAGGTGAAGCGTGAGAAGGCTGAGCTGCGTTGAGTCTATTTGTGTTTAGTTTTAGGAGTTTTTTGTTTATTTCATTATTTGAGAGAGAGAGAGAGAGAGAGAGAGCACATGCATGAGTGAGCAGGTGAGGCGGGGGCAGAGGGAGAGTCAGAGAATCCCAAGAAGACTGGGCTCAGCACATAGTTCGATGCAGGACTGGATTGCAGGACCCTGAGATCTTGACCAGAGCAGAAACCCTAGTCGGATGCTCAACAGACTGAGCCACCCAGGCCGAGAAATTTTTATTTTTAAAAACACTCCAAAACTTGTGTTGAACATAAACAGTTTTCGAAAACAAAATAAACTGTTTGAAAATACAATGTCAGGTGTTTTTGTTAGGGGTAGAACAAAGAAAGCATCAAGGACACTGTTCTGATGTACGAGGGTGGAAGGCAGTGGACGGGGGAGCAAGAGCGAATCAAAGCGGGAGCACACAGCTCCTCATTAGCGAGTCTAAGCCTGTCTGAGAGGGCCGCTCAGCATCCCAGCCGGGAGCTGTCACCTCTTAGAGCCCCAGCCATCCTCTTGGTGAGTGAGGGTGGTGTTCATTTCCCTTATCACACCGTGCCTCAGTGTTTATCTGAGAGATGGAGTTATGAGTTACAGGAGAAAAGGAGTAAGAAGCACATCAAAGAATTTTCTTGTGGCTCTGGAAGAAGGGGCCTTACCAGTGTAGGGTGGTTCACTCTGGCTGTGCTGTTTTCATCATGGAGCACCTGGGGTTTGTTTTTCTCTAAAAGATGTAGATAAACTCAAGAGAATCCAGGGGAAGGACAACAAAAATGATGTATGGCTTGGAGAGGAGGAGAATAACAGTCTATAAATATTTGAAAGGTAATATAAAAGAGGGAGAGAGATTATTTACAGCAGTGGAGAGGAGTTTGACAGGGAACACAAGCTTGCATCTAGGAGCAGAGGAAAATTGGGTAGACCCGGAAAGACCATGCGTTATAAGGGTGATTAAGCAGAGAAATGTAATTCTCCCATTAGCCCGTGTTGCCAGGAACCCGAATGGCAGGAATAAGTGAGGTTTCTGAAACAGAGGATCCACACACGATTGTGAATAACGTTTTCCTGATTCTTCCATGAGAAGGGAGGACATTGCTTTTGTTCTTCACCTTCTGAGTGCGGGCTTATATCCCAGCTCTTTGGCTTTGTGTGATCAAGAGGTGGTGACGGTTATAATCCTTAAACTACCACTAGTTCTCAGTTACTGAGCTGGGACTCATGCTGGGTGTGGTCTTGGCTGCTTTGTTATTTGTATTCTCATTTAATCTCTACAGCAACTCTGTAAAATAGGAACTGTTTCTTCCACTTAGAAGGAAACTGAGGCCCAGTAATGTGCTCTGGATCACACGTGTGTTCAGTGTTGGGGTTGGGGATTCTGACCCAGGTCTAGTACCCAGAGCCCAGCCTCGTGTGCTTGGTTGTGACAGGAGTTGTTTGGGACCCACTGGGGAGACAGGGTGCTCAGCTAGGTAAACAGTTTGTATCCAGGTGTGGGGTGAATAAAGTAATTGATGTCCAGAACTCCTTTTTCTTTTCTCTCCCTGTTTTCTTCAGATACATTTTCTCAGTGTCAGTAAGTGCTGTGTTATTATTTTACATTTTCTCATTTTATAAATTCAGTTATACACACGATTTTAATCATCATTACAGTTCTACGTGACCTGTAGAATTTCACGTAAGAGATTTTTTTTTAAAGATTTTATTTATTTATTTATTTGACAGACAGAGATCACAAGTAGGCAGCAAGGCAGAGAGAGAGGGGGAAGCAGGCTCCCTGCTGAGCAGAGAGCCTGATGATATGCGGGCCTTCATCCTAGGACCCTGGGATCATGACCTGAGCTGAAGGCAGAGGCTTTAACCCATTGAACCACCCAGGCGCCCCAAGAAAGAGAAATTTTATAAGGCAGGTGTTACCCTCAACCTTGTGTGCTTGTTGTCCTGGTAATCCCTAAGCCGTGTTCTGTGCCTCCTTTGGCTTTCTGGCTCTGATATTTTGTAGTATCCGATGTATTGATGATTGCTAAACAAAACAAAACACACAGAATTAACTACTCAGAACAAGGGCGAAGGACTGGGTGTCAGAATTTTTCCTGTGCTTTTGGGGCAGTGGAGGAGTCCACACCTGGAATCAGAAGGCTTGGGTTGAATCCCGACTCCAGTGGCTGCTCTATTCCCTGGTGTGCAGGGCCCCTGCTAAGCCGCAGGTGACTCCTCTTGCCAGGGGGCACGCTGGTTCCTGCTCTCTCAGCCCCTCAGGGTCAGTGCAGAGCTCTCGCGGGTAGCAACTGCTAGACTGTATGTAAGTTGGTAAATTGGAGGATATTCTAGAAATGAAAGCTGATATTAAAGTTAGCATCATTTGTATTAGCAGCTCTTAATTTTGCTAGTTAAGGGAGAGTTAGTAAGGAATTGAGACTTTTCGAGGCAATTGACACTAGTCAGAGAGGGCATTGTCAGGTTTCACTGAGGGGGGGACACAGCAAGTGTCAGATGACTTTCAAGGACGCTGCCCGGCAGATACTACCATTGCCTCTTCCCTTTGTTCATGCAGACACTGGGTGAAGTTCACGCCCAATTTCCTTGCCAGATGTAGATGCCATAGAAACCCAAAATGTGGCTCATGGCCCTGACATTTTTTACTCATACTTTCCATATTGCTAGTCCTATTTGTTCTACAGGGGAGGTACCTTCCCCCTGGAGTCGTGTGCCTTTTTTTAAAAAAAAAAAAAAGAAAGGGCTTTTTGATTTCTGTCCCCATGCCGTTCACTCGGTAGTGGTCTCCAGTGAATTTCTTTCTCTGAAGTCATTCCTAGATTACTTTTACTGCAAACTGTAATGATGTTACTCTGGTCATATTTCTCCCAAGGTCTCCTATCTGGGTTACTTGTAAGGCTACTCCTCCCCTCTCATGTTCTCTTTGATCTTTTATAATTGGCTTAAAACTCACCATATTTAATCTACAGTGACTTTGTTTCTCCTCCCTACTTTTGGTTTTCCAGTCCCTGAGAATTTAATAATCTGTTGCTTATTATTGCTTTAGTTTTACTTTTACCTAAGGTGTCATATTTTCTGTCGCACTGTTTAATGGTCTTTTCTCCTTGTCTACAGTGTTTGTTTCCGTTGTACAGGCAGGTCAGCATGGTCTGTGTTTTGGCTTGCAGTAAAGGGAGCTGCAGTAAAGGAAACTAGGAGCGAGTGGGCTTCCTAGTTTCAGGCTGCACCCGAAGGCACCTGCGGGTGCACATGGTAATGTCATGGTAAAGTGACCCTTCCTGCCTTGGAGATAAGCAGGTGAGCAGCCAGCTGGTACTGAATGAATGAATGAATGAATGAATGAATGAATTTGAGTTTGGGTGGGGTTTTTGTTTTTCTTTTTAAGAGAGAATGTAGGGGTGGGCAGAGGGCAGGGGCAGAAAGAGAGAGAAAATCCCCAGCAAGCTCCATACCCAGGGCAGAGCCCGACACAGGGCTTGATCTCATGACCCTAAGATCATGACCTGAGCCATAATCAAGAGTCGAACACTTAACCGACTCGGCCTTTCAGGCACCCTGAATGAATTTGAGTTTGGAGAGCTGCTTCTTACAGGTGGACTTACCACTACACTTAAGTGGGGCAAATGGCTGGGACCGCTCAGCCCATACAAAAGAAGAGCTCTCTTTCCTCCTCTCTGGCTGACTTCTTGGCGAGTCCTTCCTGCAACAGCATCTGGTCCCAGCACTGCAGTCTTTTCTCAGGAGAGCAGCCTTCCTGCTGCCTTTCTGGTTGGTGTCTAGTCCAGGATGAAGGAGCACCCCTGTGGGGCTCGAGGCTCTGTCTGTTCTGTCGTTTTTTTCCCGGGGCTGGGGGACAGCTTACTTTTACAACCTGTGTGTTTCTAGGAGTGTGTGCGGTTTTTGTTGCTGTTCAGTTACTTAACCTTGTATCATTGTTGAATTCGACAACAACAACAACAACAACGTCTTCTCTTACTTGTCATTCCGGTTGTCTCAGAATAAACCTTGAGAGGCCCCGCTGAGGCGGGTGGGTGATGCAGCCACAGGTGACGGCAGGGGCCGCCCACAGAGTTGGCCGACTCCTTCGCGGCACACAGCCCCCTCTGTGCGGGGCCCCTGGGGTTAGAGTGCGTGCGCCCCTCCCGCTGGACCCTGGGCTATACCCCACTACAGACGTGTTCCTAGGGGCTAAGTGTGCTTTCTGTGGCTGCAGGCAGCTCTTGATAGTGGAGACCTTTCTGCCAAGCGGAGTTTCTGAAAGCATGTTAGATCTCCAGTGCTCCAGACATGCAAGAGTCCTACAACACGGGTCGTAGGACAGGAGTCTTACAACTCGGCCAGGAGGGTAAAGGTAGATGGGAGCGGCTGTGCCTGTAGGCGCGCAGAGCTGGCCAGTTCCCGTCCTGCTGTGTCTTAGCTGCTGGATAGCATTCTGGCTAACTGCGGAAGGGTTTCCTGGAATTAAGATTTGCCTTTCTTTGCTGTTAGGATGTTGATTGATACATAGGCACAGATACAAGTGTGCATATGGATCTGTGTGTGTGTGTACACATATGTGTTTATATGTGTGTGTGCTTGTGTGTCTGAATACACAAGTCCATATCCCACATGGTCTGAGTCTTCAGGGTTTTGCACATGCTGTCTCTGCCGTTATTACTAAAAGCCAGAAGCCTCTCGCTCCAGCCAGAACGAAAGAAGGAAAGAAAGGACACTGTCACAGTGGAAGTCTCATTTGGGCAAGATGACTGGCAGAGCCTGCTTTCTGTGCATGATGAGGTCTCACTGCACCGAGGCTGGGGGGTGGGGTCCTGGCCCCCATATTGGGGAGGCAGGTGTTATCCCAAGTACACTGTCTTTTGCCATGACCTTCTGTCCCTATGGTTAGGGACACGTTTGGTGGAGCACCTAGCTGCGAGGAGGTCACTGCAAGTCTGGGTGACTTGCGTGCACATTTGGAGAACAGTGTGGCAGCTGGGTTGGTGGCAGCTGGGAAGTGAGGCTGGCGAGCTGTCTCAGGGACGAGTCAGAAGAGCTAGGGGCTTCAGACCGGTGTGGTGCCCTCAGACCAGATCACAGCTCTTAGCTGCTGTCCTGCCCGACCTTCCCCAGTGGGGTGAGATGAGGTTCTGACCAGGTCCCTGTCTTTGGAATCTGAGAACTCTCTAGATTCTGTGTTTGACGCACCGCCATGCCAGCACTTAAACCATGAGCAGTCACTTATGTGCTCCCCCAGGAAATTGTCAGGCTTGACTCTTTGTCAGCAGCAACAGATGTTTTTGAAACCTGGCACATTCACTGGTCATGTCTGCATGGCCTCCTTTTCCCCTAACGATGAGGCCTGTGGCCAAGTGCGGGAGCCTCAGCCTTATCCGGCGCTGTTGTGGACACGTGCTCAGACTCACCCCTCCTACTTCTCCAGACATCAGAACAAGGGGCAGAATTACATCGTAGGCTTCCCTGGGTGCCTGACTCCGTGAAAAGCTTGTTAGGCTTCCTTCTCTCAGTTCACCCGACCTGGCTTTGGTAAGGAGCGTTGAGCAGATGGACCAGGGTTTATACTTAGAACTGACTTCTGTTAATTTTAGAGGAGCTTTATTGAAAAGGAAGGAAAGACCGAGGGAGGATAAAGATGGCAAACGCTGACAGACCACATGTCCAGGAGGTGCTGGTGGACAGTGTGGGGGCAGCGGCCGCGAGTGGCCATGCAGCCATTGAGTGGTCTCATTTCTTTTTTTTTTTTAAGATTTTTATTTATTTTTATTTATTTGACAGAGATCACAAGTAGGCAGAAAGGCAGGCAGAGAGAGAGGAGGAAGCAGGCTCTCCGCAGAGCAGAGAGCCCGATGTGGCGCTCGATCCCAGGACCCTGGGATCATGACCCGAGCTGAAGGCAGAGGCTTTAACCCACTAAGCCACCCAGGCGCCCCGAGTGGTCTCATTTCTAACAGCACTGCTCTTTTGGATCTTGGCGTGAACTGGGTCCATGCTTAGAGTCACGCCTCCCACTGTCAGGCCGGCGCTGTGCAGCGGGGCTCCGGAAGGAGGCTGTTGTGGGGAAGCCGAGGAAGTGTCAGGGATGGCCGCACCCCCAGGCCCCGCGCCACGTGCAGCTGGCGTCCTGTCCCTTCCGCCCATTCCCTGCTAACGCTGGAAAGTGGGATGGCTATAGAGTGACTCGCTGCGGGGGGACCGAATGTCCATTCTAGAAGTGATGTCTTCAGTGCACATGGAATCCCCGAGGTCCATTGTCATCACTGATTAGAACACAGCTTTTCCTACTCAAAAAGCAAGCAAAAACCCCCACTAAATGTGGGAGCATATATATTGAATTTGAGATTTAAAGTTTCGCCCAACCTCACCTCCACCTTCTCCCAGTAGCAGTCTTTAAAAAGTGTGATACAACTAAACAGCCAACTTCAAAGAAAAGGGAGTATGAAGGGCTGCAGATGATTCCTGGTTTGGGTTACCAGCTCCCACACAGTGGAGAGTGGGTTATGCTTTGTTTTCCTGTTGTTCCTGGGGAGGTAAGACTCCATGGAGGTGGGAAAGGTGCATCGGGAAGAAATCTGAAACGTCGCCAATTCGAGGTAAGCGCGCCTGCGGACACTTCTGGTGTTGACTCGGAATAGCCCCTTGCAGGTACACGGGTCCGGAGAGCTGCCTTCACAAATTTGGTGAGACTGAGAGGTTAGCTGTAACAGCCTGCAGCCCTGGAGGTCACGGACCAGGCTAGGAGAAATAATTATGCATGGTAATGGGCAATTACAGATAATGGGCTTCTGGGGGTGGCAGAAAATACACAGCCCCACAGTCTTGCCTGGAATGAACATTGAATAGCACATTAACTTTATAGCAAGCTAAAAGTTGAGCCTTGGAACAGCCGCGGTCCCCCCAAATAAATAAAATCCATGACTGACTTAAGGGAAGCGGCACCGTCTCGTCGCTATGCTTCTCAGAAGCAGAACTGAGTACTCGAGGTGGTGGGGATGGGGGGAGAGAGTTTGGGGACAGGAAGCAGGGGTCAGCTCGCCCCTCACCCCCCAACGGCTATATTCACTTCACTGGATTGAGATTGGTTCAGGCTCGTGGCAGGTACACAGGGAAGAGTTCGTTTGCTTTCCTGGCTCTATGTTCGTGTTTGACGTTTAAAATAGCCCTGTCATGATTGCCTTGTGGGAGAAACAGATTGTTCCCGCATTTCCTGATTATGACTTTAGGGAGTGATACCACACCGCCTGTACTCAAGGCTACCGTCTGACCTCAAAGAAGGCCAGGCGCGGAGGATTCTGTTCCTTTCCAAGTTCATTTGCGTTCGGGAAGCCTCTGCCAGGTGCAGCACAGCCCTTCTGTGGTACCCCAAAGATGAGCATGTGTGGCTGGGAATTTTTTTTTTCCCAGAATTATTTGGTGGCTCTCTTGCTTGATGGCAGAGAAGGCCACCACTATGTTGTGACAGTGATGAGAATAACAGCTAACATCTCTGGAGCACTTACCACGCGTCGGCGCCTTCTGTGCCCTCTTTGGTGTCAGCGGCAGCCTTATCCCCACGTTACACGGAGACATGGGGCGCAGAGCACAAAGTGCCTGGGTCCCGGGTCCTGGGGCAGTAGAGCGTAGATCTGATGGAGCAGTTAGACGTGGGAGCCAGTGCTAAGTGCTGCTGCCTGGCCATATGGGGCAGTGGTTAGTGTCCGCTCCACTGAAAGGAGTGTTTCTGGCTTGAGGTCAGAGCCAGAGATGCCCCCTGGGACTCGTTGCTAACTGCTAACTCGGCAGCAAGCTCAGGATGGGACCCCGGACTCCAGTCGCTCTGAAGTCAGTCCTCCTGGAAGAAGAAGATCTCACAAGACACAGGTCTGCAAACACTTCAGGGGCAAGGATCCCTTCACACTCTTAAAAATCATCAAGGACCTCAAGGATCTTGTAAGGATGTGGATTCTGTCAATCAACATTTATGGAATTGAAGCCCCAAACTGAGAAATTAAAAACATTATTTGTTAATTCCTTTAATAAATCTATCACTTGTTACAGAAGCAACATATTTTAATGAAAAAAAAAGTATATTTTTCCAAAACAAAACTTAGTAAGGAGAGTGCCATTGTTTTGACGTTTTTGCAAACTGTTTTAAGTCTGACTTAGTGAGACGTGGCTGAGTTCCCATCATCTGCTTCTTCAGCTTGTTGTTTTGATTGAGATACATGAAAATTCAGTTTCACATAGATAAATACTTGGAAAATGGAGAATAGTGTTTGAATAGCTTCTTGAGACCCTTGTGCCTGTTTTCTGATAGCAGACCAAAACCTGAAACATGATTTATTTATTTTTAAATATCTTATTTATTTGAGAGAGAGAGAGGGTGAGATGGCATGAGGGAGAGGGAGAGCAAGAACATGAAGCGGACTCTGCGCTGAGCTCAGAGCCTGAGGCGGGGCTGGATCTCACAATTGCAAGATCGTGACCTGAGCAGAAACCAAGAGTCTGAGCCAGCCAGGTGCCCTGGTGATGATTTCTTTCTTTTTTTTTTTTTTTTTTAATTTATTTGTCAGAGAGAGGGAGAGAGAGCAAGCGAGCACAGGCAGACAGAGTGGCAGGCAGAGGGAGAAGCAGGCTCCCCGCCGAGCAAGGAGCCCGATGTGGGACTCGATCCCAGGACGCTGGGATCACGACCCGAGCCGAAGGCAGCCACTCAACCAACTGAGCCACCCAGGCGTCCCGATTTCTTAAAGATTAGTTGCAGGGTAAAGTCTGAAACCATGCTAACAAGCCTTTTGTTCTCTGCCAAATTAAAACCGTCGGTCCATCTTGCACTTTAGTTATTTACTTACTTCAAGATTTACTCATTTTGAGAGTGGGTGTGCACGTGTGCAGGTAAAGGGAAGGGTAGAGGAAGAGGGACAGGAGAGAGACAAAATCCCAAGCGGACTCCCCGCTGAGTGCAGAGCCCAACACAGGACTCCTTGTCATGACCCTGAGATCATGACCTGAGCTGAAATCATGTCTCAGATGCTGAACGGACTGCGCCACCCAGGCACCTGCCATCCTGCACTTTGAATGGACCTTTCACCCATGCGTTATTTTATAACAAACTGGTCATTTGGAAAATACTAGTTCACTGAGTTGTACAGATCTTCCAGAGGCCTTATTTCATTGCAAAATATCAGGAAAACCCCATTTGTTAATATCGCTACTGAGCTTGTCAAAACAGTCTTCAAATTTGGGAGGCTGTCAAGTGCATGGTGGCAGACGTAAGTTTCCAAAAATTCAGATTTTTACTTGAAAGCTCGATTTTGGGGCAATAAATACTGTCGGTTGTTTTCCTTGAAGTGACAGGCTCGCTTTGTTCCTTTTGAAGACCGTGCCAAGTGCTCAGGCCCCAGCATCCAGTTTGTCATCATTCTTTCAAGTATGTACGGTGTTCCATAAGGGGCACCTGGGTGGCTCAGTGGGTTAAGCCTCTGCTTTCGGCTCAGGTCATGATCTCAGGGTCCTGGAATCGAGCCCCGCATCAGGCTCTCTGCTCATCGGGGAGCCTGCTTCCTCCTCTCTCTCTATCTGCCTGCCTCTCTGCCTACTTGTGATCTCTCTCTCTCTGTGTCAAATAAATAAATAAAAAATCTTTATTTAAAAAAAAAAGCCGAGCGTCTAGCTCTTCATTCAGACATTTGGGCAAAGTACCTTGTTCAAGGAAACCGTCGCCCTCAGGTTGCCGCAGAGAAGTGTTTTATGCATCCCTCCCACTTCGTCACGGGATATTAAAAAGGGACGGGCAAAGGTAGAGATTTAATCAAGGGTTTGTTTTTTTTTTCTGCTTCATCAAGGGCATCTTAAGCAAGATGACATAAAAAATTTTAAATTCTTTAATATTTTACAAAATTACAAATGAGGACTGTTGTGAGGGACCAAGTGAGCACTAGAGCGGTTTGGTAGGACTGTCTTGACGTCCCCACAACGGCTTCCACGTCACCAGCACAACGGTCAGCACAGTGGAGAAGGCAAGTAACATCTGTCTATTACTGCGGACACTGGTTTGGCCTCGTGGACCTCTGACAGCGAGCTGTGGCTGGGGGCCTCTGCATTTGTGGAACTGCTGCAGTCAGACATAAGATGTGACTTCTCGATGCAAACATGCCAGCCTGTGCTGGGTTTAGAGCTGGGCTCCGACTGCTGGTCCTGGCATCACCGTGGGTGCCTGCGGTCAGTCTTCACAGGATGCTGCTGTGTACAGGGGCTGTGGCGTGGCCTGGCCCCAAGGCATTCTCTCCCAGACCACCCCTGCCGCCAAGGGTGACAGCTGGCTGAGAGGCAGGCTGTGGGGGTAGGGGGCAGGCCTACTCAGGGATCGTTCTGAAGACCAGAAGCGCAGTGCACGACAGATTCCCCACTGAAGCGACACGGGCACCAGGCAGAACCTCAAGCCAAGCAAAAGCCGTGTGAAACAATGTGATGAGAGGAAACTGGTGTTTTATTTCTTCACGTTTACTGAAGTGTCCACGTCCAAACTCTCCATCACCATCTGAGACCTGCAGGAGCAAAGACAAAAACACCTGTGATCTCCTTCTTATGTTTATTCTTCAGTAACTTTTTCAAGCTTAGAGTCTGCTTAATTAACAGTGCGGTATGGGTTTCTGGAGTAGATTTCAGCGATTTGCCACTTCCAGACAACACCCGGTGCTCATCGCAAGTGCCCTCTTTGGGACCCATATCCATCCCGCCCATCCCTCACCTACCACACTCTGTGATCTTATTTTTAAAGAGAAAGTTATGAAGGAATCTAGATCCCAAACCAAAGGATGCTGGCTGGGAGCAGACTTGCAGACGGACACCCGGTGCCTGGCATCCTTGGTGGCCAAGCTGGAGAGCCTGACAAAGCCTCTGCGTTCGAAGTTGTTTGAACATAATCCAGAGCAGACACAGATCTGTGTTCACAGTCTGTCAGAAATGCCCCTAACTTCGTTTTCCCAGTGCAAGGGATACAAAAAAGAGTGGGGAAGGGATTCCCTGTAAGGTCTCTTTCAGAACAGAGCACCGGATGTCCCTCCTCTCTTTTCCATTCCCTCCCAAACCCGGTCTGGCTGGGGGCCTGTTGGTGGCCCTGCTACTCTTCCAGCCCACTGGCAATGTCAACAGAGATGCATGCTGTCTCTGGCCTCTTGCCAATGATAGGGAATTCTGTGCTAGCCTAAAAGGGAGAAAACTTTCGTGGTATGAGACATTTTCTAGCAAAGTCAGAGAAATGGCATCTTCTCCATATCTCTTTCCCTCTGCCAGGCAGCAGTTTTCCTCGGTGGCCCTGGGAAGTTCTGAGGGACATAGGGAGGGGATGGGGAAGGGGGAACATGCAGAGAGAGCAGGGAAGGGAGAGCAGAAACCCGGGAATGGGAACACAGGTAAATGTGCATGTGTGGGAGGGAACATTGTGCGATGCCATCAGCTGCTCTCTGGGACCACATGGGGAAGCCTGTGCTGTGGGGTGCCAGTCTTCAGCTCCACTTACGATTTTCTCCTTGGAGGAGAGCCTGAACTCCATCCTATGCCGGCAGCACCCTCATTCTCCTGCTGGAGGGATATGTATGTATGTGTATTTATATATATGTATATGTGTATGTGTACATATATGTGTGTGTATATAGATATGTATTTTTAAAGACTCTTTTATGAAAACCTTAATCCTTATTTTATGATCCTTATGATCCTTAATTTCTCCTTGGTGCTCTTTCTCACCATAGAGAGAAGCACCTTGAAGGCAGGGATGGACTGACCAGCACTTGAGCTTGTAGCTGGGGTATGGGGATGCAGAAACAGCCAGCTCTGGGGGTCCCCCAGACCAGGTTCAACCACTTGGTGCTGTCAAAAATCCTCACGCAGAGAGCCAAGTGGAAGAGAAGAAAGAAAGGCATTTCTTTTAGTGAGGCCAGCACCTGGAAGACAGCAGATGAATGCCTCAAAGACTCTCTGAAGTGCTCAAAATACTTCCAGGGTTACCAAAGGAAAATGCGGGGCAATAGTGGATGGGTCCCCACAGGTGAACAGTGAAGGTCAAGTCAAGCATTGTCTTGTGGTCAGTCTCTTGGGGGTCTTGCTGGCTCAGGGCAGCCAGGTTGCTTGAGTGGGTCAGTGTCAGATCCTATCCCAGGGAAGCTTTGGCCACAGGGTCTTTACCCTGAGTTAAGAGGTCAGCTAGGAAGAAGAACATACTCAAGAGAAAGTTTGAGGTCAGGAGGTCCTTGAAGCCCAAGTTCAGGGATTGCTACACACAATGGATGTGTTACTCCCGGGGCTTTTCAATGGCCCCAGTGTGGCCTGTTGCAAATTGTGACCAGCTCCCTTGGAAGGCCTTTCTCTCTTCATATTTTCTCCATTTCCCTTGTAGTTGCTGCTTGGTTTCTTTGATGTGGTCATGTTCATCAGTCAGTGTCTTCCTCCCTTTCTCTGTCTCTCTCTCTCTCTGTCTCTCCCTCCCTCTGTCTCTCCCTCTCGATGTCTCTTCAGATCCATTTGTATCCCACATTGATACTCTACACACCTTTGAACCAGACCTGCTCCTGGCTTGAAAGACCAACTTCAGATTTTGTTTTGTTTTGAAAAGCCTTCACACTGAACTTGGCACTTCCTCCAGGACCAGATTACATTTTTAAAAAACCCCTTGGGAAAAAGGAGAAATTGGCTCAAGCACATTCCCTGCATTGTGCACAAGAGTGACGTGAGTGAGCTAGAGCAGCAGAACATGTACTTGGGAGGCTGGACTTCATCTCTCCCTCCCTTCGCACGCTTTGTGTTTTCCCACAGCCTTGGCCAGTCTGTCCTTCTGTGTGTTTGTCTCACACTGTCCCTGTGAGTCCTGCAGCACCAGGGACTGCAGCCTTTGTGCCCCGAGGTCCTACACAGGTTGCCTTGTGCACAGTAAGTTTCTTATGTTGAACATGAGTTGTGTCTCCATCCGGGGAAAGTGCCAGCAGAGATGATGGTCCCTTATTCATCATCACAGACACCTATTACGGGACAGTAGGCACACGGCCCCCTCCATGGTTAGGTCTCCCGTTGTGCCAGCTCTGCTCTCCCTCTGCAAACCCACCCATTCCCTTGTCAGGATGGCGTTTGTGTTGGAATTGTGTGCGTGCTTCAAGGTTCCAGTGGTCAGCTCACAGGATGTCTTTTCTCCCTGTGTCTTTCTCCAGGTTCTCCCCTTGATGGGGAGAGACAGGAAACATCTCTCAGGGTCTCTCCATTATTCCTAGGTCTAGGAAATGCCAGGAGCTGATAATCTGGACATAGGGGTAGCCCTGCCGACGAGAAAGGTTTAAAAAAAAAAAAAAAGCCAGTTGCTGAGCAAGCCTTCTTATCCCAGGGAGGTGGCCCCGTCGTCTTCCCAGTTCCCTGACAGATCATCATTGAACTCGGTCTTAAGACCTTAATTTTCCTTAAAAAAATAAAAGGAAATCGAGAAAATGGCTGACACTTTTTCTGTATCCTTCGAATATTCAGCACAACACGTTAGATGGGTCATTTTGAGATCTCAAACTTAGCAGTGAACGATTTTGCCTGCTGGGTAACTCTTAAAACCAGAAGCTAAGTAAGACAGGGACCATGCAAGGCATGGGATCACAAAGAAAAATAAAACCTGCTGTACGTAAATGAACCACTCTCCGTAAATTAACTGAGATCACTGTGAGTCATAAATAGTCTTATTGTTTGTAAACTGTTAATTCCGGTTTTCTGTGCGATCTTTCATTTTGGAAACTGGGGTTTCGTTTTGTCATTGAAAAGGGAGTCTGACTCTTGGTTTGAATGTAAAGGACTCAAAGTGCAACAACTCTGAGAATCTTGACACTAGAGAAGAGTAGGGAAAAAAGCCTTCACATACCTTAAAATGAATTACTGGTTAACTACTATTAATATGCCATGGCCCGGAGACCAGCATATAACACTGCCAGATCAATACGGGTATTTATCAAGTGTGGGTATCGATCTCTCATGAAGGAGTGAATCATATTTCACGCTGCATATGTTAGTGCAAAAAAAAGTAGCAGAGGCATTGGGAAGCCTTATCAAAGAACTGGCTGGGTGGAAGGTAAATGTACTGAGTTACGAACACGAGCATGGCAATAAAAAGGGACCCAGTCTGCAGGCAATATTTCCACACACGTCTCTGTCACACGGATGCCGTTGGTCATTCTTCCAGATACATGCTCCTCTAGCTCGTTCTTGCTTTCTTAGTTGTTGAATCCAGTCCTGCTGACCTGTTTTCCTTCTAGCACAGATTACTACTGTACCAGTAATAAATTCCAGCACTGAAAACGTCCAACTTCATTCTTCCATTGACATCTTGGCAGAGGACCTAGAGGCTGATAATTTTAACAAGAGACTGCTGGTTAAGAAAGCTACCACATTGTCTTGAGAAAGCACAAGCTGCTGTGTTTTCTGTTATTACTGATACCATTTTAAGTCATCTTGGCCGTGTTTATTCTAGGAAAATAAACTGAGATCCAGCTTAAGAATTTTCGGCAAACTCATTAAGATGTTTCCCCTGTCTTTGTGCTTTGTCATCCTGGCCATGCATTTAAAATGCCCCCATCACAGTGTGTGTCCGTTATGGGGGTGGCAGGAGGAATTCACGGCGTTTAGATCAAGTCTGTGGAGCCAGCTGCCAATGTTTCCTTCTTTCCCCCCTATGGCTCAGAAAAGTGTTAAGAATTGCCTGTGAAGAGTTCGTACATGGGGAACCACTTTTTGAATATATACATACATATATATTTCAAATTGTGCATGGTTAGTTTATATGAGTTTTGTGATTTTAGGAGTTATAATTCTGCCTCTGCGTTTATTGCCAATCAGTAGTGACACTTGGCCCAACCGACCAGCTTTGATGACAACGTCCCAGCATTCAAGACAAGGTTTCTAGCTACTCTTGGGAATTAGGCTGGAGCAGAGGTTGGAGAGGCAGCATGTTCTGCTTCTGTTTTTACTCTTCCCTGGTCTGGGTGAGAGCTCTGCTCTTCACAGGTTGGAGTGTCACATGATCACTCGGCAGCGGAACAAGGGTCTGACTGGGCAGCTGGGTGGCTTCCCTGGGTGCCAAGTGTCAGCAGTGTAACTTGGTTGTTTGATGGGAGTGCCCACAGCCAGGGATTTCCGTGCGTTACTGCAGCCTCCCTGTACAAGCTCATAATTACCTCTCCAGGCCCTGACTATTTAAAGAGCCCAGCACAGCCTAGCTTCTAGTCCATCTATTCAGAGTAAATGATTCTAGTGTAGTCCGTTCTCCTGCCTCCTAATTCTCATAGATCTGTTGTTTGTGTTTGGATCACCTCTCCTAAAACTTTTTTTTTAATTTAAGATTTTATTTATTTGACAGAGAAACACAGCGAGAGAGTGAACACAAGCAGGGGGAGTGGGAGAGGGAGAAGCAGGCCTCCCGCTGAACAGGGAGCCCGATGTGGGGCTCCATCCCAGGACTCTGGGATCATGACCTGAGCTGAAGGCAGATGCTTAATGACTGAGCCACCCAGGCGCCCCCTGAAAATGTCTTTATGTTACTCCCTCACTCTGAGAACCTTCATTGACTCGCTATAGCTTGCGAAGAAACCAGAAGTCCTTGGCTGGCCTCCACATCCAAGGCCTTCCATGGTTTGAGCCAATGCAGTTTCCCATTCTCATCACCTGTGGGCCCTTGACGTGAACTCTGGACTCCTGCCAGGCTCATCTGGGCACTATCCCTACAACACTCCTCTGCTTCTTCTCCTTCATGACCCTGTTGTTGTCATCCTCTTTCGAGTGTGTCCCCATGCCATCTTGTTTAAATCCCCATCCTGGCTCCCATCTCTATTACTTTTGCTATGGTGACATCTGCCTATACTGTCATTGTGGCAATGAGTTGAATGCTTTGTAGATTTCTCAGTCTGTGCTTATTTTTCCAAGTAGATGGCACATTCTTTCTTTTTTTTTTTTAAGATTTTATTTATTTGAGAGAGAGAAGGTGAGAGTGAGAGTAAGAGAGCACGAGTGGGGGAAGAGGGGTGCGGAGAGAGAGGGAGACTCCCTGCTGAGCAGGGCGTCCAACCTGGGGCTCGATCCCAGGACCCTGAGATCATGACCTGAGCCGAAGGCAGACGCTTAACTGACTGAGCCACCCAGGTGGCCCTAGATGGCACACTCCTTAAGAAGAAATGAAACATTTTAAATATTTCTTTGTGCCTTTTATGACTAAAGCAAATCTTTGAACATAGTTCTAGGATAACCAATGAATGAATCAAATATAAATACAAAAATATAACTTAAGGTCAAGAATAAATGATTTCTATATTAACTGTTCCTCTTGATTTTTCCAGAAGCCCTATGTAGAATATTAAAGTTTTCCAAAGGGGATAGATGCTCAGACCGAGTTAAGCTTTTGTGGTTAGAATACATGAAGAAAGGCTGGGTGTAGGCCGAGAGGATCGGAACCATTTGGCAGCAATACACACACAGCCTGCGATCAGAGCTCTGCAGAGATTTTGGTGGGAGTCGTACTGATTTGCTTGCTCTTACTTGATAGCCAGTGAGGAGTGTCACAATAATGCAGTCAGGAGTCACATTTTTAGGGATAACCTATGGAGCAGTTGCTTTGAATCTTTAAAATAGACCAGTGATACTTGATCTTTAAGTGCATCAGAGCTTCCTGAGGGCTTTGTTAAAGCTCAAGATTGCTGGGCCCAACCTTCAGAGTTTCCGATTCAGTGGGTCTGTGGTGGGGTCCGAGAGTGTGCATTTCTACAAGTGCCCAGGTAGTGCAGATGCTGCCAGTGCAAGGACCACACTCTGAGCGCCGCTGGATTAGACACCTGCTGTATGATGGATGTTTATTTCAACCTTGGGAAATTTCCATGTACTAGTAGCATGCGCATAAAGGCTGGGAGTCATAAAGCTGTTTTTCACATTGACCAAGAGTTTTGATATGAACTTGAAAATGAAATGTGTGATTTATAAGATGTAGTGTTTGGTAGTTCCATGTGTCCCAAGAGCTTTTTAAAGTTTCACTTTTTGTTTTTTTCTCTAAGAGAGGGGGAGAGAGAGCGGTGGATGAGGGGCAGAGGGAGAGGGAAAGAGAGAAACCTAAGCAGGCTCCATGTCCAGCCTCTCACAACCCTGAGGTCATAACCAGAGCCACATCAAGTGTTGGATGCTTAACCAACTGAGCCACCCAGGCATCCCTAAAATGTCACTTAAGAGTAATTAAACATTTTAGGATTGGAAAATATTAAGGAATCTCTTCTTAAAGAGCTCAAATGATTTTTATTATTTGAATACTGGTATGAAATGAAGCTTTTCCAACATGTATCTTAATTTATTCTATAATTCAAAAGAAGAAATAAAATTTGGGTGGGTGGGAAAGTGATGACATCACTAGCTAATAACAGTCTGCTATAGCAAAGCAAATTCTTGCTCTGACCCGACATAGCATGTCATTTGAGGTTCACTGTGCAGTTTGTTCAGGCCATCCTCTTGTTGCCTTGAGGATTATTACCAGCATCATTTTGTTGCTGGATAGAGCTAAGACCTGCTAAAAGATCCTGACTGAGTTGTGATGCAGAAATTCATGAACCCGTGTCTGTAGAATGCTAGTGTTCTTGGGGTTCTATTTAACTCTTTACCCACTAATGTACTTTGTTTTCTGTATTGAGACCCTTGCTTTTGAAGGCCAGGTCATAAGAGGTATCCAGGTTTCTCACTGTGGGGACACAGGTGAACATCTAAAATGCCTTCCTAAATGTCTGAGACTGTGTATGGATGTCCCATCACTGCTTGTGACTGAGTGGTTAAGACTGTCATTCATGATATATCAGATAAAGGGCTTAGAATCCAAAACCTATAAAGAACTTCTCAAACTCAACACCCAAAAAACAAAAAATCCTGTCTGGAAATGGGCAGAAGACATGAACAGATATTTCTCCAAAGAAGACATACAAATGGCCAACAGACACATGAGAAAACACTCAACATCACTTGGCATCGGGGAAATAAAAATCAAAACTGCTATGAGGTAATACCTCCCACTACATTGACCAAGAGTTTTGATATGAACTTGAAAATGAAATGTGTGATTTCAGTCAGAATGGCTAAAATGAACAACTCAGGAAACTAACAAATGCAGAGAGAGGGGACCCTCCTACAGTGTTGGTGGGAATGCAAACAGAGGCAGCCACTCTGGAAAAGAGTATGGAAGTTCCTCAGAAAGTTAAAAATAAAACTTTCCTATGTCCCAGTCACTGCACTACTAGGTATTTATTCTTGTATCCCAGAGGATACAAACATAGTGACTCAAAGGGTCACGTGCACCCCAATGTTTATAGAGCAATTTCCATAATAGCCAAACTGTGGAAAGAGCCCATATGTCCATTAACAGATAAACAGATAAAGAAAATGTGGTATATATACACATATACACACACGTACGTACGTACGTACATACATACATACATACATACAATGGACTAGTATGCAGCCATCAAAAAGAATGAAATCTTGCCATTTGCAATGACATGGATGGAACTAGAGGGTATTATGCTAAGCAAAATAAGTCAGAGAAAGACACATACCACACGATTTCACTCATGTGGAATTTAAGAAACAAAACAGATGAATATGGAGGAAAGGAAGGAAAAATAAGATAAAAGTAGAGGGACCATATGAGACTCTTAACTCTAGGAAACAAACAGGATTGCTGGAGGGGAGGTGGGAGGGGGAGGCTGGGGCGACTGGATGATGGGCATTAAGGAGGGCATGTGATATAATGGGTACTGGGTCTTATACCCAACTGAGAAATCACTAAATTCTACCCCTGAAACTAATGATATGCTATATGTTAACTAAATTGAATTTAAGTAAAAAATTTTAAAAAGTATATGTCAGGGGTGCCTGGGTGGCTCAGTGGGTTAAAGCCTCTGCCTTCGGCTCAGGTCATGATCCCAGGGTCCTGGAATCGGACCCCGCATCGGGCTCTTTGCTCAGCAGGGGGCCTGCTTCCTCCTCTCTTTCTGCCTGCTTCTCTGCCTGCTTGTGATCTCCGCCTGTCAAATAAATAAATAAAATCTTAAAAAAATTATATGTTGGGGAGCCTGGGTGGCTCAGTGGGTTAAAGCCTCTGTCTTCAGCTCAGGTCATGATCCCAGGGTCCTGGGATCGAGCCCCACATAGGGCTCTCTGCTCAGCAGGGAGCCTGCTTCCTCCTCTCTCTCTGCCTACTTGTGATCTCTGTCTGTCAAATAAATAATAAATAAAATCTTTTAAAAAAGTATATATCATTCATTTCTTCTGTGATTTAAATATCCATACAATTTGTCATTTTTGCAAAACTTAAATTGCTAATTTAATCAGGAAAACAGTGAAGACACAACATTAAACACTTGAATTAGCTACTGAAAACCACCTGTTATGGCATGAGTTTGGTGTTTAAAACAAGAAAAAGTAGGGGAGTTCAGGAGGAGAGAATAGGCATGGGTCTTCTCTCGATGTGGTGTAGAATAACAAAATTGGAATTTCTCATCTCACCATCTGGGAAGAGGAGAGAAGAAAGGGAAGAATTATAATAAAAAGTGACAGAACATTGGCAGGAGCTTAAGGGGATGGATTTGGTGTTCTTGGAGAGAAAAGAGACATTAGCACTGACTTTAAAATGAGGTTGTAAAACAAAGCTTGCACCTTTTTTATATTTTCTTTTTCCCCTTCCACATTTAGCCAGTGGACATCTGAGCATCTGCTCTGGGCCATGTGTTGACTCTTTGGGGAATTTCTGTCCACTGGCTTCTCCCCACTTACCTGTGCTCAACCCTTCTCTGTGGTTTAAAAATGAGATAACATCTTAGTAGGAGCTTCTCTGTCTTCCTCACATTTATTTTGATGCCTAGTTACTCGGAAAACCATTAGGCCTGATCCCTTCTGCAAATACTGACCACCACGTGGCCTGCACTGCTAGGTACAGGGTTGCGCAGTTGAGCCCGGAGGCATGTTGCCTGCTTGCTGGACCAGCATTCTGGTGAAGAGAAGGCTGTGTCCGTGCTCATGTGGTCTGTCTCCTCATTGCTTACTTGCTCCTCGATCTCTTGCAAGCTCCTGCTCTTTCCACTGTGCAAAAACCACAAGGCCCTGAAGACTTACCAGTCCTCAGTTGGTCTTTTCCAGAACTGATTTGCTTGATGTCTTAGCTTCAGTTGACAAGGCATCCTGGCCCCTCCAAGATCCCCATCAACTTTGGCCTGTGTGACATTGTGTTTTTCCTCCGTTCTCCCGGTTCTACCCCCGGATCCCTTCTCTTCTCCCAGAACACAGTGTTTTTTAACAACTCCCTCCTCCTCTCCCCAGAGGCAGCCGGCACCTCCTGGGTGCCTGGATCCCTGCTGTCAGCCTCCCCTCTGCCAGGAGCACACTTTCTCGGCGTATCCCGGTAGCCTGCATGTGCCTCCAGCGTATCCTCTGTTCAGCAGAACCCACCACCTCCCTCTCCTCTGCCACACCAGGCTTCTCCCTCTCCCCATATCGCCCTTCCAGTTCTGCTGAGTTGTCTCCCCACGCATGGCACAGGTCCCTCACTTCTGTTTGCAGACTTCAGGGTTCTCTTTCCTTTGCTTGTCCTAAGACTGCCATCAGGTAAATCACTCTGCAACACAGATCGGACCGTGTGCTCCTGGCTCGGAAATCATCTGAGGACCTGCCGTACTCTGCAGGGTCTGAAGAGGCTTCCCTACCCCTCGTTCCAGCTCCACTTTTTCCCATTCCCTGCACCCAGTTCTTCAACCCAACTGCCCTGTCCAGCACTCCCAAACCCTCCCCCTTTCCTGCTCCCAGTCTTTTGTTCTTGTTTCCACCTCTTTCTGCTCTTCCATTAAAGAGCAGCTGGGGTACAGTTTTTTCCCAAGATCTCGGTAATCCTTTCTAGGCTGCAGGTCATCTTCCCAGTCTTTGGGTTTCCATAAAAGTTTATGGATCTTCCTGTGTGATCATCCTTGCTGTTATTTGTAATCCCATCACATGTTTCACCCTAGACTGTGGACTCCCTGAGGAGGGGCATCCCAACACCTTGTGGCCATTTCAGGCATGTGGACCCACTCTTTGAACGTTGTTTAACGGATGTCCTTTGGAGAGATGACTTACAAGTCTGCTTGTTTATTGCCTTCGACACAATTTAAAATCTAGACCCAAGGTTGAGAACCTGTAGCCTTTAGGTTGCTTGGGCCCACTGTCTGCGCTTGTGAATAAAGTTTTATTGCAACACAGCCACTCAGCAACCTGGACATTCTGCAGCTGAATGGCTCACAAAGCCTGAAATAGTTACTAACTGACCTTTTACAGAAGAAGTTTGTCTACCCCTGGTATATACCATTGTCCAGACTCCTGAAGGATACTGTATCAGCTGTGGAAGGAAGTGAAGGAAACAATGTTTGTTTCAACTCTTAGCCTTTCACTTTGGCTCTTTGACATATCAGTGTGACTACCATAGTTAGGGCAGTGGGATTTTTCTGTTTATTTAAAACGAAGTACAATTAATTTTGTTGTAGAAATGATACAGACAGCCAAGTTAACTAGATTTGATCTCTAATTTCTTGATATTAGAATAGGATTCTCTGGGGGAGAAGTTAAGTCTGGTCAAGCTTTACGTTAGTAAAATGTTTTTGGTATTCTCAGTAAAAAGAACTGACCAGCGAGCTTTGGCCAGCTGTGTTACTCGTTCGGCCAGCCTTAGACACTTATCCTATATTTCAGCCCTAGGAGGAAGCAGCGTATTCCAGACCCTTCCTCTACCCCTTTGGAGATGAGGAAGGCCATAGGTCGCCAGGGTTTTGAGTTAAAGTTTTGTGGACCCCCCACCCCCTACCCCCGGCATTTAATACCATATGGTTTTTTTGTCTTTCTTTCTAGAGGGACGCATGGTCATCCAGGATATTCCTGCTGTCACCAGCAGAGGGCACGTGGAGAACACACCCGACCTGGTGTCTGACTCCACCTACTACAGCAGCTTCTACCAGCCCTCTCTGTTCCCTTACTACAACAATCTGTACAACTACCCGCAGTACTCCATGGCCTTGGCTGCGGATTCCTCTTCTGGGGACGTGGGAAGCCCCCTTGGCGGGTCCCCCGTGAAGAACAGCCTTCGGAGTCTCCCAGCACCTTATGTGCCTGGGCAGACAGGAAACCAGTGGCAGGTAAGACGTCACCCAGAGCGACTGGATGTGTCGAGAGCACGCACACACGTACCCATGACCAGCTCACACACGTGTGTACACGTTATGCCAATGCTGTGAAAAGGGGTTCACGCTCCCGTGATGTCACGTGACCCCAGAGGGTGGCTGCAGGGATTGTAAAGGAGGATGTTTGTATACGTTTGCTTTTTGGAATTTTACTTTCCTCATTTTTCACTATCATTTTACATAAAGACCCCATTGGGTGGAGTCAGATTCACAAGGGGTTCACTGTGTGAGGTCTCTCCTCCTCCAGGCTCATGACCACTTTCTTTGAGCAGCTTAGAACATGCTGAGTGCAGCCTTCTGGCAGTAATGTTAGTGATGAATTAGCACCTCGGGAGGGAGAAGTGTTATCATCTGTATGTTTCCGTGGAAGCAAGGTAAGAAAAGGAATTAGGTCATTGTCATTCTGGGCCAAATTGTTGGTTGTTGGTTTTTTTTTTAAGCTGGAAATGAAGATCATCGGTCATACTCTCAGTGTACAACCAAGAACTTTTATTATTTTTTAAAGATTTTATTTATTTAATTGACACAGAGACCTCTAGAGAGGGAACACAAGCAGGGGGAGTGGGAGAGGGAGAAGGAGGCTTCCCGCTGATCAGGGAGCCCAATGGGGGGCTTGATCCCAGGACCCTGAGCCAAAGGCAGACGCTTAACGACTGAGCCACCCAGGTGCCCCTAACCAAGAACTTTTAAATTAACATCTCAGGTAAAAGAAAGTGTTTTGCATCGTCAGGAAAGGAGTGTTGTACCAGAAGCTGTCATGCTCCTTCAGCTTTAACCATTTCGATCCCGGAGTATGTGTGATGCAGTTGGAGGCAGGGAAAGCATTCCTAGGCTGGGTCCCCATGCTGCAGGAGTGTGGACACACAAGTGCTGACACTCACCCCTGCCAAGCCCCCTCTGACCTCAGTGTTATGATTGTGAGAGAACGTATTTTGGGTACGTTTGCCATGTTCAGGCTTTGTCAGTGGGGCTTCCAGCACAATGGACAGACATATTTGGGAGTTTAGGGCAAATATTTTACCTTTTTATGTGCACCTTAAAAAATGTGAGTTGAACTTTTCCTCTGAGCAATTCTATTCTATTTTGCATTTCTTAGGTGTGGGAAAGTTCTTAATATTCATGCTACCCCACTTTGTGGATTCTCATTACACTTCGGGATCAGACTTCTTCAGCCCATCAGTATGTCTGCTGTAATCTGCTGGGCTACATATTTTCATGTTTTCCACACATTTTATTTTTTAGAATCATACTTTTTTTTAAAAGATTTTATTTATTTATTTGACAGACGAGATCACAGGTAGGCAGAGAGGCAGGCAAAGAGAGAGGGGGAAGCAGGCTCCCCGCCGAGCAGAGAGCCCGATGTGGGGCTCGATCCCAGGACCCTGGGACCATGACCTGAGGCGAAGGCAGAGGCTTTAACCCACTGAGCCACCCAGGCGCCCCTAGAATCATACTTTTTAAGAAGAGACCTTACAGCCTGTGGGTGTGTGAACTCAGAGTAACACGAGGTAGAGGAAGTGTAGTGATTTATGGATCAGTCAGCCTGGACCCTTGCAAGCCTCTCCACATGCCAGTTGGACTTTATTATTGGGGGCAGGTTTTAGGTTGATTTCTATCAGAGACTCTCTTCTCTGGAAGGAGAAAGAAGTATCTTGTAATTTTGAAAAAACAAAGCAAAACACAGTGCAGCCTGTAGATTCCTGGGAAGCAGAGACTACTACTAAAGTGTCCTGGTTTCCTGTCTACTTCCAGGCTTTAAGGATAAAGTAGGAAGGTGAACCTGTTGCTTATGAGAAAACGGATGAGCAGAAACATCTTAAGTGTGTTTTGAGAGAAAGCCGGCGAGCTCATGATCAGCTTTAGAGCAAAGTCCAACATCTACTTCATCAGATTTGTTCAGCAGGCGTAAAATGGCAGCTGGCGTATGACGCTTGACACCCTAATGTTTCTTCTTACTCCACCTGGAAAACCTGGGAAGAGGGTGGCAGAGGTCTTGGATATCCTTGGAAGACTCTTGCCAAGTCCCTCCCTCCCAGGGACAGCCAGGAGGAGATGGGCTCTCTCAGCCATCCTCCTTGCCTGGTCTTGGAGAGACATCTCAGGTGCTGTGTGCAAGGAGAGAGTACCCAGAGGTCAAGTTCCTGCACCCTGGCTAGCAAAGCGGGAAGGAAGAACCATGCCCAAACTTCCTTCGTCCTGTGGGGCCAGGCAGCTTTGAGGTTGTTCATGCTTTCTCTTGCACCACCACCTATGGAGAGAGGTGTCCCTGGTTAGCTGCCCAGGAGAGATGCCAAGACATCATGTGACATATGAGTTTATTTTCCCAGGAGGCTGGGCTTAAGACTTTTTCTTTCCTAGCCAGTCACCATTAGTAATCTGTTCTCATATAACAAATTATTTTGCAGAAGGTCTTTTTCCGCTGCTGTAGTTGATTCCCATTCCTCTTAGTGAGTAATAGCACCAGTGATGACAGCCAGCTTTGCTGGTCAGTGAGTCCTCCTCATGGTCTCAGGAAGCAGATCATGTTGTCTCCTCTTTACAGAGAAGGACATTAAGACTCAGGGCTGACTTAGCCAAGGTCACACAGCCACCAGACAGGAGAGCTGGAGTTCTGGCTCCACAGTGTTTCTCAGCACTAGTTACCGTTGGGTCTGCCAAAAACTCAGGGCCACGGGAACCACCATCAATTAATATGAACATTAAGGCCGCCCTGTTTAGTTCTTTTGGGCTTAGAATTTCTAAGTGCTTTGCTTTTCACTGGGGATCTTCTTGGAACGCTCTTCTGATTTTCTTTTCTTCACTCATGGAGGTTGGAATTAGGCAGAAACTTCTAGAGCGGTGTTGATGTGTGGTTACTTCAGATGGCTGAGAATGGGATCTCTGAAGCTTTCCTGAAATATGCCATCTTGGCAGTTAGTGTTTAAAATATGCTGAGTTCCGGGGCGCCTGGGTGGCTCAGTGGGTTAAAGCCTCTGCCTTCGGCTCAGGTCATGATCCCAGGGTCCTGGGATCGAGCCCCGCGTCGGGCTCTCTGCTCAGCGGGGAGCCTGCTTCCTCCTCTCTCTCTGTCTGCCTCTCTGTCTACTTGTGATCTCTGTCTGTCAAATAAATAAATAAAATCTTTAAAAAAAATATGCTGAGTTACCTGCTGTCTGAAAGTTGTTTTTGGAATCTGCATACAGCTTTCCATTGACTATGATTATCAGTAAAGCATATTTAGGCACACCTGCAATGTGTCTGTAACCTAGAAAATGATCCTAATGATTGTGACAAGGGGACTTGACCATATGGCTTCTCCATTCCCTCTAAGTCTGATGCCATAGGAGTCTGGATTAATCTTATAACCAAATGTAAACACAAGCTTGACTTATAAATTTGGTGTTAGGCCCACAAAAAGTAGTTCTCTTGGAAATATACTCCTAACATCTAAAATGCAAGAGCCTATAGAGATGCAAGCCATCAGTTTGCAGAGTGGCAGGTGACCATCAGGCCAGTGACAATCAGAGCTGCAGTGGGTCCCCATTTGGTTCCAGTTCAGCCCATCCTGCTGCAGAGGAAACGGAGGTCTGGAGCAGAAGGGATTCACTCCGTACCCACAGTCAGTGATGGCAGAGGCCGGACTGAGAGCTAGGTCTGTTGGATTAGAGGAACCTGGAGTCTGGTGCTGGAACATCTGTATTTGTTTCTAATTTGTGATTCAACTGTTCTTGAAGATTTGAGCAAAATACAGAACATCCTTTGAATCTCTGTGTTTTGGTCTGTGAAGTGGGCATAGTCCTGCCTTCATTGTTACCTGGATACGCAGTGGTGGTGCACCTGAAGTGAGGAGATTACTGTGTGGGGAAGCTTCTGGGCACACCAAGGGCCATGCCAGCATGTACCACAGTGACTTGTTTTCATTAAGCATTACTTTTTAAAAATCTACCCATTTTTAGCCTTCTGTTCATATGTATTTTACTTAGTTATCTCAGATCCCCTCTGTAACATGATACAGGATACATAAGGCACTTTTTAGTTGCTGTTAAAAGACTGACATGTGAGTAGGGGCCCAGCATGAAAGTATGTGGAATAATTTTTGTCAGGGTTGGAGAAGAAAGAATGTGTTCCACTTAGCAAAGAGAAAACCAAAAGCGTAGACAACGGTTATAATGATGCAACATATGTTTAAGATGTGTGTGTTATTGAGAAATATTAATTAAATAGTGAACACCTACAAGCAGTACTTACAAGTAGTAAGGGTTAACACTGTTTATAAGAACTGGACCACTCCTTTTGTTTTTTTAGAAGATTTTATTTATTTATTTATTTGACAGAGAGAGACACAGCGAGAGAGGGAACACAAGCAAGGAGAGTGGGAGAGGGAGAAGCAGGCTTCCCGCTGAGCAGGGAGCTGATGTGGGGCTCCATCCCAGGACCCTGGGATCATGACCTGAGCCAAAGATGGACTTTTAAAACCAAGTTGTTAGGTAGGGCAGGCGTGTATGGAATAGCCATTTGAGCGCTGGCCCCACAGTTTTGGGAAGGTGCCCTGGCTCTGTCTTTGGGCCATGCTCTGTGCCCTCTTGGTGGAAGCTTCCTAGGGGAGGGCAGCATGGGGGTACTCCCATGCCTGTCCTCATGTTCTTCATCTCCTTTGTGGAAGGTGTCCCACATGTGCATCCGGAGAGCTCCGTGCTAGCCTCTCCTGTCTGCGTCTTCTCTTGGTCAGACCCTGGCTCCGCCTCAAGGGCCCAAACCTTTGGCAGCATCTCCTCTATCTAGCTTCTTGATTCTGCTGCTAGGAGCTGACTTCCTTCCTCACTCCTCGCCGGAGCGAGCCACCGTTCTGTCTGTTGTCCTCCTCCCCTTGCTGCTTGGTGGATCAGTGTGTGTTAAGGGAGCAGGACACGTTTCTCAACAAAGAGCTGACTTTTTGACTCTGAGAAAAAACTGACAGAAGTGCAGATCAGCATCATTTTTTAAAGCTAGTCTTCTAAGAGATCAGTAGGGAGGGCATTGAGAGTTGAGACTTGCAGAAAGAAATCATTGACTTTTTATTGTAAAGCTGAGGCTTCCATTAGGTGTCCCTATAAAATCAAGCCATAAATATTTATTGAGCTCCTACTAAGTGTGAAACCTACTAAAAGAAATAGAGCAGCATAGTAGGTCAGCATCCCAGCATCTCAGGCCTCTTCCGTGTTCATGCGCTGCATGCGGAGAGCTGCTGTAATCGCCTCAGGGTCTGCCTCCAGCCTCTGGAGATTTGTGGTCCAATCACAGATTCCTGTCCTGCTGTGAAACAGGAATAACATTTGTGACACTGGAACAGACTCACGATGAATGGCTGGTTCCGCTGACCAGCAGCTCAATTTCACTTCTGCATTTAATTGCCTGCAAAAGCTGTTTATTGCCTTGTGCACTCCTCCACAGCAACATTATCTCTTAAATAAACATGTTGTACCAGGTTGACAAGGGAGAGGTACATATCAAGTGAGCAGAAATAAATACGGGAGGACTCAGAGCTGTAGCTGGGGTTTCCTTTCTGTCCCTCTGGCAGGCGGCCTCTGATGGCTTTGCAGAAGCTGGGGCCACCGATGTGTAGACTCCCAGGCAGACTCCCATCACAGTGGCAAGACAGGTGATTTCGTTCATTCAGGTGCTTATTTTGGGCCCAGTCTGAAGTGTCTTAGGTATGGTGCCCGTGGATGCTGATGCCTCTCACTGGATGTGTTCACTTATAAGATAAGCAGGCACGGAGAGCCTGCTGCGTGGTAGGCATCCGCCACTGAATCAGACAAACATGCGAAATGCAGGTCTTGGGGTGGAATCCTGCCGTTGTCACCCGGACAAAGAGACAGGAACTTGAGGGTCATCTAAGTAGCCCTGTGTTTGAGCTACAAGCAGGAAGGAAAGCTGATTCCAGCATCTGGAGCTTGGAGCTCGGAGAAGGTGCCCCCTTGTGAGCATTCCTGGGATGGCCCTCTAGCACCTTCCATGGAGGGGGGGTGCAGCAGGGCCACGCAGGGCCTTACAGAAGCCCCTGCGCTTTGATGGTCTAGGTCCTACAACAAGCAGCCTGATGGGGCCCTTTTCACACTGCCTCCTTTTTTCGTTCCAGTTGCTCAGCATCAGAACAACGTGTTAGCTAAAAGATTAAGAGGAAGTGACTTCTGGAGCTTGCGCTATGCGGGGGCAGCCTGTGGCCCCTCCCCATCTCCTGGAAGTCCCACAGGAGGGCCCAGTGGGGGTGCCAGTGGCTTTAATCTGGCTCTTGTTCCCAGGGAGACAGTTCTCATTAACAGTCAGTATTTTAAAATACTCTGAAACCTAAAAAACAGTATGTCAGAGAAAAGGAAGTAGAATGCAAAATCCATGTCAGCTTTTAAGGTTTAACAGACTTGAGATCCATTCTTTGTTTGCCTCAGGCCACCAAGCTGTACCATCAGGGACCCCAAGGTGACGCACATCTGGCCACCTCAGATTCCAGGTTAAGTCTGAGCTGAGGAGGCCGAAGGGATCAGTGGAACGCAGCTGGGTACAGGGGAGCCAGGACCCAGCACTGGGCCCTCTACCGTTGGTCAGGGACTCTCTCCCCACACAGTCTTGTGATTGCCGGGGCTGCCTGCTCCAAATTGTTCCACACCAGCCGGTAAAACTAGCCGAGGCTTCTCCTTTTAGAGCAAGCTGGGTATTGGCCACTGTCTGTTGGCGGATGGACGCTGACTGCCTGTTTTCTCAAGAAAGAAAAACTGGCAAAGTTTGCCAGCACACACAAGGAGAGTTTATGAGAGCAGATACCATTTAAAATATTTCAAGCAGTTTCTTTCCTTAGGAAAAGGTAATTACAATAGATTCAGTATTTGCCTGAGGCGGTTGGTGCTAACAACGTTTATTTGGTTTCTTAAAGGGGAATTAGAGAGATGTAAGTTTTATGTTGATTGAAAGTGTGACGGGTTCTGCTGAGATGGGATATATTTATTTCGTATGTGACCACTTCCGTGAAATCTGTAGTTTTAATCATTTTGTAGTTGCTTATTTTGGGATATCCAGGATAGATGCAGAAAAATGTTGGTACTGCTGTTTCCCCCCAGATGCCCCCAGTTCTCACATATGTTCCTGGTGCATCATTCAGTTCCGATACCTGCAGCGGATATTAGAGTCATCTTATTTTACTGGGAATGTGTCTTCACTGTCCTCTGTGAGGGTTGTTGTTACCTGTGCTGGTTTTTACAGAGAAATGAGAAAAGAAGGACAAGGGAATTTTTCATAAAGCTCAATTATTCAATTCAAAAAATTGCTTTTAGGGGCGCCTGGCTGGCTCAGCCGGTAGAGCATGCAACTCTTGATCTCAGGGTCGTGAGTTCAAATCTCACACTGGGTGAAGAGCTTACTTTAACAAAACATTTTTTTAATTGTTTTTATTGAGACTATGCTCTCCAATGTTTTGTGACAATAAAATGATTTTATGAGGTGGCAGGATTTCTTTTTGTGTAAATGCCCTCACTCAGCACCATCCCTGCCCCTCCCTGTCTCTGTCTCTTCTCCATCTTACTAGCCTGCAGTCCAGAGAGAGTCTAGAAACCTCTGTGTCAGTCACTCTGTGTCACCGTGACAACAGCAGGGTTCCCTGGGTCTTCTGCTGCTGCTTTTAGGGATTGTGTCCACTTTACACGCTGCTTAACTCTTTGCAGGCAGAGTGGTTTGGTCTCTTTCTTCCTTTCTGCGGCAGCTCTGTGAACACCCGGCATTTTGTGGGACTCCTTCCCATGAACCCCAAGTAGGCTTTGCTGTCTGGTTCGGTGAGGACTCAGGACTCGGCCAGGTCGGAGGGTCGGTCTCGGAGAATCTTCTCTTTAAGGAAACACAGAAGTCCCCACAGACCTCAGGAAGTTTAAAGCCAGAGAAGGGAAGGCATGCGGCTTCTCCAAGTTTGGGGCTACCTTGCCTTTGCTGTGAACTTCCCCTTCAGAGGCCTGTCAAATCTTTGCCTCATTTATACCTTTTTGAAGCATACCTCCTCCCAAGATTCTTCTCTTGGAAGGAGAGGATAATGGCTCCGGCCCTCGGGGGCCTTCACAGCACAGTCCTGCTCCTGCAGGCTTCTGTTGGCTGCAGGGCCCCAGGGACCAAGGAGCCCTGAGGCCTGCATGAGTGCAGCTCCCACTCCCTGCCTCTCAACAATCGCCAGCGATGGGCATGGCGGCCAGCATCTGGCATTTCTTGGTTCCTTCTTGAAGGACTTGCTGGTTTGTCTCACAGATGATGAAGGCTTCGTGGCCCGCGCGCTTCTGAGCCTGCAGTGAGGGCAGTGTGGGAAGGAATCTGTGCCACTTGGGGGGGCTCTGGACCTGGAACAGAGCTGAGGGAGGCAGTGAGCATTTCAGAAGCTGACCCCAGACAGAGGGTGAGAGGTGGGCTGAGGGTTCTCTCCTAAGGGCGACAGGGCACAGGGTGGGCATTTATTCCAAGTGTTTTGGTGCAGATGTGCACCATGACAGAAGTGCAGGATGACAGAAGAAAGTAGAAGTGGCCTCTGGAAACCTGGCCCCGGAGGCAGGCGGCGCTGACCAGGGGCTGGGCCCTGAACATCCTGAGGTGCTGCTTGCCAGCCTGCAGGCAGCCGTCCGGTAGCATCCAGGCGGCCCCCGTGGAGTGTGGCCTCAGGTGTGTAGGAACCTGGGAAGACTGGTACATGCAGGTTCGTGTCCGTTCCAACACAAGTTCCGTGTCGTCTGGACAGAGCTGGAAAACCTTGCTAAGGGCTGGTGTACCCTGGGGATTGCTCTGTATTCAGTCGGGAGCGGAAAGAAAGACATTATCGGTCTGTCGCAAGACTTTTACACAGCCTGATCTCTGACACCATAGCACCAGGTTAGTAAAGAATCCAGTCATTTGGGGATTCTGTAATCTGCTTGAACACCAGGTAATTAGATCACAGTTCTTGAAAGCTTTCAGGTTTGATTTGGTTGGGCTGGTGGCCAAAATCTTATCTGTTTATGTTTGCCCTTTTAGCTTATATTTTTTCCTAAGCATATGTGAATGTGATACAAAATTAGCTGCTTTTCAGAGTGTTTAAGTACATGGCTGGGTGAGGCTCAAATTTCTCGAGAGCCCATTTTATATAGCTTGCTAAGTGTCCCTCGTTAATTGAAATAAAGACCGAAATCAAGGGAATGCATGGGAGAGGCTGATTTGCCCTATTTTTAGAAAACTGTATTAGGAATATGACAGTAGAAAGGTTGAAAGAACAGGGTCACAAAACATCTCTGGGGCACCTGGTTGGCCGGCTGGGTTGGTAGAATGTGTTACTCTTGATCTCGAGGTTGTAAGTTTGAGCCTCACCTTGTTGGGTATACAGGTTACTTAAAAATAAAATCTTCCCCCCAAAATCTCCACCATATTACAGAGAGTGTATGAGAAATGCATTCACCCACTCATCATTACCATTCATGTACTGAGTCCCAGCTCTGCCCCTGGCTCTGTGCTAGCCTTGCTCATCCACTCCCCCCCTCCCCCCGGCCCCCGCCAGGGATAGGTCGCAGGGAAGTGGATTACAGGAGAATCAGAGGACACACGGAATTCTCAGATGCTGCTGTGACTGAGCCTGGAGCTTTCCTGGGGAGGGCTGTGGAGACATCGTCCCTGTGCAGTGGTGGGCGGGGCGAGGCCGGGGTCTCATCACCAGTTATTGAGAACGGCCACTGGATGGTGACAGTTCAAAGCAGATTGACTTAAACGAGTTTTACTACCCTTTTTAAAAGTCATTTTAGAGTGAGAGAGCATGGGGGTGGGGAAACAGGCAGGGAGAGAGGATCTCAAGCAGACTCCCTGCTGAGCACAAATCCCAATATGGGATCTCACGAGCCTTGAGATCATGACCTGAGCCAAAATCCAGTTGGGTGCTTAACTGACTGATCCACCCAGGCGCCCCATGACTTTTATTGATTTTTAACCGTTCTCTGCAGAGAGTAGACCCCCGTACTGAGCACCCCCAGGACAGGTTGCTCCCAGGGCCCTGTGGGCATCACCCTGGTCATGCACAGCCTCTGGGGAGCGGGTTCATAAGAAGACAGAGAAACCGGGAAAAAGGGATTATGTCCTCATTTTGTTTTTCACATCTTTTCATCTCATTCCTTCTCATGAGCATTCTTTTTGGCAGTGAGTCATTCTTATCAGCCAGCCCTGGGAGAAGGCAGGAGGACAAAATAATCCCGTCTTGAGTAATGGTATGGGCTCCAAAAAACGTGAAAGCACATTCTTCTCTCTTGCTCTTTTTCTCTCACTCTGTATGTAACAGTGGCAGGGTAGCATCTGGAGTGGGGTTTCCAAATTTTTAAGATTTGAAAAGTAGAAAAAATCCAGAGAAGGGAGTTTTCTTTCAAATACCGAGCAAAAGGTCCATATACTTAAAAAACTTAAGTATGTGATAAAAAGGTTTGTCTGTCTCTCTTTTAGCAGACCCCTGGCATACCTGGGAAAGGGCACTCCAAAGGAGGGGTCCTGGAGTGTGACCATTGCTGTTCCACTAGTGCACCCACAGAGGGAGGCCCCCCGTTGGGGGAAGGGATGGAGAAGGTGCAGCAGGACAGATGTTGAACAGCCTTATAGTCTGAGCACTTCATATCTGCTGTCTGTTCACCCCCTACAGGCAGCCCTCAGGGATTGCTACCACCTCTGTGGGTAAAAAAAGGACACTCAGGGAGAGGAAATAACTTGCCAGGATCACACAGCTGCTGAGGGTGGGGTTGGCTTTGAGCCAAGGTTTACCTGACTGCAGAGGGCACGTCTGTTCCCTTATATCTCTGCCTTCCTAATAGGGCAGCTCACATTCTTGGTTTTCCTTGCAAGAAGCCTTGACAGGTATTATATGATGTTTTCTTATATCTTAGGATATGTCTTATCAGATCTTAGAGGATGTAACATATCTTAGGTGATGTTTTCTGAGACTGGTTATACTAGAGAAAGTGGAAACTCTTATGTCTTCCTAGGATTAACCAGATTTAAATCTCGGAGCTTATGGTCCTTAAGCATGGTCCTGTGGCTCCCCATCCTGTCCCCTCTCCTGCCACTCCCTCTTCTGTACACTTTAGGGAAACAGGTTTCTGGTCATTCTTGTGTCATTTTAGTGACTTAGAGGTGGGCTGTCTATCATAGTCTCGGAGTGGGCTTTCCATCCCGCTAACCCAGGGGGGAGTTGGGCGTACCCATCACCCCTCAGCAGCCTGCATTTGAATTTTTCATACCAGCTCAGGTGAAGTGTGTGTCTTTGTGTGTGCTCACGTGTAGAAGCAGGCCCAGACAGTCTCACCTTGCCCTCCGAGCAGTCTGTCATGTTCAGTACTCATAAGATACCCTTCACACTGCTGATTTATGCTAAAAGTATCCTAATGTTTCTGACAGCTCATGTGTGACATGAATATAATCCATATTTCTTAGAGCAGCTAATCCAAGTGGCTTATTTCCCGATAATGCTGATAGGGCTATATCTCTTGATGTCACAGCCGTTGAGATTCTGATGGTAACATATTGTTTGTGGGTCACTAGTTTTATCTAAAACAGTAGGTTGGAACAGAGTAGCAAAGGTTAATTAAGTTTGTCCATCAAGATGGGAACAGATATGGATGCCTCTAACGTTTTCGGTCCTAAAATCAAAGTTCCCAAATGTGTGATTATAGGCTCGTTTTCCTCTCATTTTCAGATGTTCCCCTCCACACAACCCCTACCAAAAAGTTTCTTATTTGATCTTGAAGCAGGGAAAACACGGAAGAACTGGTAAAAGCCAAAGGTAGTGAGGAGGTCTTTATAATCAGCAGACATCTTGACTTACAGCGGGCTGGGCGGCTAGGGTTAGTAGAGAAGCTTCCAAGGCTTCCAAGACTTGCTTTGTTTGGATCCTGCTTCTCTGTTTAATCTCTTTATGAGTGGAAGGGGTCACTTCATCCCCCTGAGCTGTTGGTTCTTCTTATGTTAATGATTATTTCACTGTGAGGACTCCAGGAGAGCATAGGACAGGTCTCTCTAGCATCTCTCAGTGAATTTACTCAATTTTCCTTTCCTTTC